>JRUC01000238.1:10752-28988 GCA_000806385.1 Leptographium procerum
GGAGACCAAACGCTCTACGTGCACGCTACTTGTGAAAGCTTGACTGCGGAGGTCAATTTGTGTCTGACTTCTTCATCCGTCTGACGAGCTGCCTGCGAGCCAGGAATGTCCGGTCGACGGGCGGTCGTTTCTTCTTTTGTTTGTAGCTCTGCTGCATCTTCATGCTTCTCTCTCACCCGGAACTCTGCCTTGGCGCCCGTCAGCATGGCCAAAAAGTAGTAGCGGATCTGCTCGTCGGCCGGCATGACGGCCTCGACGTCGAATGCGCGGAACAGCGCCACCACCGTCTTGAGCACGACCATCTCGGCCAGGTGCCGTCCGGGACAGGTCCGCGATCCGCCGCCCCACGTCAGGTTGTAGCGGTCCATGTCGCGCAGCTGCACCTCGTTGGTGTTGGCGCAGTCCAGCCAACGCTCCGGCCGGAACACGTCCGCGTCGTCCCCAAAGATGGCCCGGCTGCGGTGGAGCGCCGCCGGGCTGCAGCCGACTGTCGTTCCGGGCGGCAGGACGTAGCCGTGGAGGCAGACCAGGCCGCTGCCCGTTCCCACCGGCGGCACCGTCCGCGACAGCGACATGGCGATGGCCGGGTGCAGGCGCTGGGCCTCACGAATGCTGGCCCACGTGAACGGCAGGCGGTCGTGAGCATTGCGGGCGGTCGAGATGGTGACATCGATGGTGACATCGTTGTCGTTGTCGTTGTCGTTGTCGTCGTCAGCGGTCTGGCGGATCTCGGCGGCGACTCGCCGGAAGACGTGCGGGTGCGAGCCGATCATGGCCACAATGGCCGTCAGCGCCGAGCACAGCGTCTCGTGGCCTGCGCCAAAGTTGGTGACGGCCAGCCGCCGGAGATACGTCTCGGTAAAGGCGGGCTTGGCCTCGTACAGGTCCAGCAGGTCGGTCATGAGGTCGCCGGCCCGCGGCGGCGGCGGCTTCGGCTTCTTGCTCTTGTTTACTCTTGCGGGCTGTGCCTTTGCCGGCCGTAGGGCCTTGCGAATCCGCATGGCGACGCGCTGTCCGACGGTCTAGCATGTTGGCATAAAGGTCAGCTTGTGTTTTGTGTTTTGTGCTCTGTCGAACTTTTTTTTTTCTTTTCTCTCTTTTTCTTCTAGCTTTTCTTTTCGTTCTCCTCCCCCCCTTCAGACACATACCGCAAACAGAGGCTTATAGTCAGCCCGCCTCTCGTAGCCAAGGCGCCACACGGCAGCAAAGCACCTGCTGACCCATCTCGTGTGCAGGTCCGCGACGACCAGGGCGGGAAACAGGCCAAACACGCTCTTGCGGCGCCAGTTGTAGTAGCCGGCCGCGCTGGACCCGTGGTCGGACCGGTCCCTGACGAAGCCTGGCGACCAAGAGAGCACGACGGCACCCAGACACTCGACAGCGATGATGTGCATCCACTCCTTGAGGTCGACGCGCGCGCCGTCCAGCTGCCGCAGCTCGGCCACCGCCCGCTGCAGCACGGCGTCCACGGCAGGCGCAAACTTTTGCATGTTTGCCTCGTGGTATACGGGGCCGATCAGCCGCCTCTGCAGCCGGTAGCGCTTGGTGTCGCGCTCCGACAGCAGGTCCAGCGTGTCCGGGGAGGCCACGCGGAACGGATGCAGCCAGCTCATCCGAGGCCGGAAGAGCGCCGTCGCCACTTGTCTGGGTCAGCCTTCGGCTGGCATGCAGAAGGGGCAGGGCAGGAGAGAAGTAGACGCAAACTGACAGTAAAAGGTGGATTTCTCAAACCCATGGCTCGGGTCTGCTCAAATGTCATTAATAACTAGTCCGCTTGCGCGGTCTTCTGTTTGTGTGCGAGAGAGAGAGACACGGAGATCAGGAACCACGTACTGTATATCACCTTGAACGCCTCGGCCGAGTCGAACCAGAGCTCGTCCGGACTGACACGAACGACAGGCCCATACTTTTCGTGCAGCGTCTGGGCCAAGCGCAGCAGGTGACCGTTGCGGACATGGTACGCATACCACAGGCTTGTAACAGCAGCCAGACGCGGCCCTGGGACGGCAGCGAGGCCGTGGAAGAAGCGCCTGTATATGACGGACCAGCAGACCGGCAGGATAAGCAGCAAGGTCAGTAGAGTCACAATTGGCATCGTATAGCAGAGCTCGGCGGACAAGGCGCAAATTTGCAGTAAAAAGCAGGCAGGTCAGCTCTTATTACTGGTTAGCGGGTTTTGGGGAGGTGTGTGGCAGCCGCGCAGAGCATGTGATTGCTACGGTCACGTGTCTACGGAGCACGTGCACGGAAGCTAAGGAGTACGTGATCGGCAGCTCGCAGCTGCCAAATGCAGGTCGCAATCGCGAAAGTAGACACAAATTCAAAGCTTCAAGCTTTCCACCTTCAAGCATCATCCCTCCCCCTCTCCCCCTCTCCCGTCAACGTCACAGAGCCACGTACCAGCGGCCCTCACGGCGACATAACGCACACGTGCGCACACACCATTTGCAGATCTCTTTTTTTTTTCTTAACTCTTTTTCTCTTTCCTACAGGACGTCATGCCACAACAATAGCGGCCGGCCACGATGCGCAAGCTCCTGAGCAAGCCGACGACGTCGCCCCATGAGGGGACGGGCCTGAACCTGGCGGCGGACGCGGCTGGTGGTGCGGGCGCCTCGACGCCGGTTCTGCTGGCGTACAGGCCGAGCGGGCGGCAGGATGCGGTGTACCAGGCGGGGGTGCCGATCTCGGCGGTGGACAAGTCGCCAGACGGGCGGTCGGCAGTGCTGGGAGGGCGACACGTGCTCAAGACGGTGCGGCTGGACGGGCTAGAGGTGAAGGAGGGCATCGACCTGCGGGCGCTGATCACGGCGCAGCAGTCGGCATCGTCGCGGACGGGGATGGGGAGCGCGGGGGGCTCGATGGCGGACCAGCTGTCGATCCGCGACGTCAAGTGGGCACGAGGCCCCAACGAGACGCGCATCTTCACGGCCTGCCTGACGGGCAAGATCTTCCAGTACGACCTGGGCCGGCTGGGCACGACAGGGACGGCGGGCGCGCGGACAGCTGCTGGTGGTGGCGGAAACAACAACAACAACAACAGCGGGATCAGCAGCGGGGTGGACTTTGTGCTGACGCAAGAGGACTCGCGGCAGATCAACACGCTGGACATCAACCCACACCGGGGCTCGTACCTGCTGTCGGGCGGGCAGGACGGGATCGTGCGGTGCCTAGACATCCGGGCGCCGGTGCCGTCGCGCACGGGGCCGACGTTCCGGTCGGTGCAGGCGTTCAAGTGCAACGCGGACAGCGTGCGGCGGGTGCAGTGGTCGCCGCGCGACGGGTTTTACTTTGCCTGCGGCACGGAGCAGGGCGTGGTGCTCAAGTGGGACATCCGGCGGGCGACGGCGCCGATCCTGCGCATCAACGGACACGACCGGGCCTGCACGTCCATCTCGTGGCACCCCGACGGCGAGCACCTGCTGAGCGGCGGCAGCGACAGCCGCTGCCACGTCTGGGACGTCTCCAAGACGGCCGACAAGCGCCAGAAGGCGCAGCACTCGCTCTCGACGCCTGACCCCGTCGCCGCCGTCGCCTGGCGCCCGGCCCAGTGGTCGGCCACGTGCCAGGGCCTGCGGGCTGCCCAGGTCGCCGTCTCCTACGACGTGGCCACGGCTCCCAAACGCGGCGGCAGCGGCGTGGTCCACGTCTGGGACCTCGCCCGGCCCACGCTGCCCTACCGCGTCATGGAGCACTTTGCCTGCTCCCCCATGGCCCTGCTCTGGAAGACCCCCGAGCTGCTGTGGACCGCCGGCCAGGACGGCCTCTTCTCCCAGTGCGACGTCGCCTTTGCGCCCCGCGTCGTCGACCGCACCCCCGTCTCCACCCTCGCCTTTTCTGCTCGCGGCGACGTCCTCGCCTTTCTCGATGAGCGTCCCCCGCCGCCCGTCCGCTCCCGTCTGCTGGCTGCCACGAGCACTACAGGCGGCGGCAGCAGCAGCAGCAATACTACTACCACCATTAACGCAACTTCGGGCACTGCCAACGTCAACACAAACACAAACACAAATACTACTAATTCCACCTCTACATCCGCCATCACCGGCCCCCCCACCACCACCACAGCAACACCAACGCTGCTCAGCATCAGCCGAAGCGACTCCGAGGACGACGGCATCCGCAGCTTCTTGGCACCACGTCGCCGCGGCCGTCGAACTCGCAAGCGTCGTGCCAGCTCCATCCAGCCGCTCCTCAGCGGCTCCACTCCACCCTCCTCCGGCCAGCTGTCATCACAGCAGCACCAGCACCAGCACCAGCACCAGCACCAGCACCAGAGCACGCCTGACAGCACCAGCAGTAACCACAGCAGCAGCAATAACAACGGCAGCAGCAGCGGTACCACCTCGACCTCTGCCACCACCGCCAGCCAGCAGCCCGTCCTCTCCCTGGAGCAGGCGCTGCGGGCAACCGGCACATACCGGCCACAGCAGATCATGACTGTCGGTCACGTGCCCTCGGCCGCCCGCCAGGACATCTACGGCTACCTCGCCTCCCGCTATCTGGACGCGCTGCTCGACCAGGGAGGCCGGCCGGGTGCCGCCTTGGTCGACGGCGAGGGCGCAGCCGTGCCGCTTCTGCCCCTTCCAGAGAGGCTGTCTGCCGTTCTCGACTGCTACGCACGGGCAGCCGAGAACGTGAGCCAGTTCCGCCTGGCCCAGGTCTGGCGCATCCTCGCCTTTGCCATGGACCTGCTCCTCCAGCGGCGGGCGGAGTACCACCGCGAGCAGCGGCTCACCAACGGACGAAGCAGCGGTGGCGGCGGTGGTGGCAGCAACGGCGACAGCGATGCCACGGCCACAGCCTCAGCCTCAGCCTCAGCCTCGGCCACGGCCCCAGCCACAACCAAAGTCACATCCAAAGCCACATCCAAAGCCACAGCCACTACAGCCCGCAAAGACGGCCAGCTGCTAGCCGGCCTCGGCCTCAATGGCAACGGCAGCAGCAGCAGCGGTAGCGGAAACAATAAAGCGCCGCCGGTTCGATCTCTCCTCACAGAGGAGATCGAGAGCACGTCCAACATGCCAACACCGCTGGTCCGTCCATCTCAGCTCGGCCGTTTCCGGTCAAGCTTGGGCGGCGACAACGACAACGACAACGACAACGACAACAGCCACGATCATGGCCATGGTGCCAACGACGACTTTGCCCTTCCGGCAGCGGCACACCGTGAATACATAGCCGGCCTGCCGCGGCGGCGCCACCTCGACTCCATTCCCATCTCGGAAGCCAGCCACGGCAGCGACAATACGCACGTGTCCAGTCAGGAAGGCTACGACTTCTACGACACAGAGGTTCTCGCAAGGGCCGTCGACGTCCCGCGGACAGGACAACCGGCGGGAAGCCACAGTTACCGGAAAGACTCGACGGCGTCAAACTTTACCGACATGCGGGACTCGCCGCCGGGGTCGCAGCAGCAGCGGAACCCGATCCTCAGACAAGACTCAGACCAGATCTTCCAAATCTCCCAGATCTCCGGCCAAACGGCGCCGGCCACGGCTGGCAGCTCGGCAGCTAGGAGCGTGTCTTGCAGTCCCGACACTGTGGCACTGCTGGCTCCGCCAGACAAGCAGACTACGTCTGCGTCTGTGTCGGCGTCAGCACGAGCATCGGCATCGACGCCAGCATCAATGCCAAGCGGAAGGCCGGGGAAGCCACGCGAGTCGCTGCGGCCGTCGCGGCTAGTCCACCTCAACAAGGCGCTAATGGCCCTCGAGTGGAGCGGCTCCGACCTGGCCGCTTCGCCGACCCGAGACTGGACGAGCCAGGCGGCCTTGGAAGACGACACGTACTACCCGTCGGCGACGCAGGACACGATCAGCAGCGGCACGTTTCCGTCGCAGGGAACAGTCCCGGCAGGGCCGCTGTCTACATCGCCATCGATGGAGAGGACTCGCCGGGCTGACAAGATCAACAAGACCGGCAATGCAGACAAAACGGACAAGACAGGCGGCAAAGCCGATCCAAACGCCATCGTCGACGACGACTACTTCCCCTGGCCGGACGATCCGCCGTTTCCCTTTGTCGTGGGCAATGTGGCAGAAAGTGGCGGGGCCGCCGTGTCCAGTGACGGCGCCGGGGCTGACGATGCCAGAAGATCCGCGGGAGGAGCTGATCCCGATGCAAACCCGGCGCTCAACCCATACCTTATTGTCCAGCGGGCGCTAGCATTCGAGACACGCACATCGCCACTCAACGCGTCTGCCATGATCCTGCTGCTACGGCCGCTAGTGCCAGCCAACGTGATCGACTCGCTTCAAGCGGCTGCCATCCTGCGCCAGCACCATGCGCGCCTCATGGGCATGAAGTTATTTTTACAGGCGGCGCTGCTGCGAAAGCTGCTTGCAGGGGGGAGCGGAGGAGGAGTAGGAGCAGGAGCAGGAGGAAGCCAGAGCCAGAGCCAGAGCCAGAGCCAGAGCCAGAGCCAGAGCCAGAGCCAGAGCCAGAGCCGGAACCTAGTGACAGACGACGAGCGAGCCGATGAGCCGGCCGATCCGACCGATCCGACCGACACAGCCACATACAAGGCCATCACATCGCAGGCGCAGCACGGCGTCGCTGTCGGCTATGCGTGTCCGCAGTGCAAGAAGCCGCGCGACCCGACGGTGGCGACGAGCCTGTGGAAGTGCGAGCGGTGTGGCGCCGTCATGGGTCCCTGCGCCGTGTGCGGCCACCGCGAGACGTCACCGCTGGTGCCGGACGGTGGAGGAACTTCCGCCGCCGCCGCCGCTGTCGTCATGTCGACCTGGTGGTACTGCGTCGGCTGCGGCCATGGAGGTCACTCGAGCTGTCTGGCGCGCTGGCACGGAGACGGTCAGATGGCGACGACGACGACGACGACGACAACGACAACGACGACAACGACGACAACGACGAGCGAGACCTCTGAACTCTCCGATGGCTGCTGTCCGCTCGATGGCTGCGGCCACGCCTGTCTGCCCGGCCGCTGGCGCGACGAGAGCGCTCTGTGGCGCAGCGAAGAGGTCTCGGCCGCCGTTCGCGAAGCCTCTCGAGAGGCCACCCGGGAGGCCATGCGAGAACCCTCCTCTGCAGCGGCGCTGTCGCCGCTCGGGGCCATCAAGTCGTCGACCTCCTCATCATCAGCACCGTCGCTGCTGCAACTGGTCCCCGATCGAGATCGAGACCGAGATCGAGACCGAGATCGAGACAGAGACCGAAACCGAGACCGAAACCGAGACCAAAACCGAAACCGAAACCACCCCGCAGAAGGTGTGCGTGCCGACGGATACGAGGTGGGCCAGAGCCGCGCCGTTGACATGGTGCGCGACTCGCTGGCCGCAAACCGCGACTCTGCACGTCTGCTGGGAACGGTGACGGGGACCAGTCCAGGAAGATACGGCGGCAGCGGTGGCGGCAGCGAGCCGAGAGAGCGCGAGCGGCGCAAGAGCGTCAAATTTGCCGGGACAGACGAGCGATGATGGGGTAGATGAGCTGCGTACGGGCTGTGATTTTTTTGGTGTTTTTGTGTAGGCATGGATTGCCGACGTTACTACGACTTGAACTTAAAAGAAATTTCAAACTTTTGGGGGCAAATACCATCAATTGTGTTTAGCTATAGGAATGAGTAAATACATTTAAGGCAAAGAAAAATAAGCAACAGCGGCGAGCAGAAGAACTGACAGTAGAGGAAGCAAGAGGGAAACGCAGGGGAAGTGACGAAGGAGAAATTGTCGAGGAAGGTAAGGAAGTAGCGAAGGAAGGAACTAACGAAGGGAGTAAAGAAGGAAAGAGGTAACGGGAAAGGTAAATGACAAAAGCGAATAACAAAAGTGAACGACAAAAGCGAACGACAAAAGTGAACGGGAACAATAAGCATACCAAGAAATCAAGTCGGCAAAAACGAACGGCCACCTTGATCAGCCCGACGCTTGTTGGGATGATGCAGAGCATATCCTTCCTCCTCTACCATCCTCGCAGCCTCGAGCCATGACGGGCTGGGGTGGAACTTGTATACCCCTTTTTGTCTGGCGGGCACGCTGACTAGGGTGGTCCTGGGATATTGCGGGTTCTCCGCATAGATGGCGGCTTCGACCTCAACCATCTTCGCGTAGGCCTCTCGCAGGCGCCGGATCGTGTTGGGTCTGAGCGCCCGCTCGGCCGCGCCGGCGTTCTTGCCCTCGATGTACTCCAGCAGCAGCAGCTTCCACAGCTCCCAGTGCTCTGGGCTGAAACCCCTTGGCTCTTCGGGGATGTCCTGGAAGTCCACTATGACTGTGAAGGTCCCTCCATCCGAGGGCTCCTCCATCATGCCGGGAATCATACGCTTGCACAGCCGCTCGGCGCAAAACTTGAGCGACTCTGCTACCATCAACATGGAAAAGTCGCCGGCCTCCCCATGCTCCAAGCAGAGCTTGATTGGTTCGAAAAAGTGACGGAGTCCTCTGTAGTCGTACGCATCCAGGCAGCCCAAGGCGTATGATCGGACATAGAACGACCTCATGTTCATATACGCGAATATATCGAGCCGTTTATCGAGAACGAAGGGTGTACCTGTCAGCCCCCTACAGTCAGCTCCATCCAAAAACCCACTCAATTAGCAGCTCGAGCTCGAGCTCGACTCACGCTGCCATATAAATTCCTGCAGAGTCAGCAGGTCATCGGTGTGGATGCTCTCCAGCTTTATGTCGACAATTGAACAAAAAAAAATCAAAAAAATGTCAGCTCTGAGCAATGATTTCCTTTCCTGAGATCCGTCCAGAATTTCTGGCAAATGGAGCAGGGTTGTCTCACCCCCATAATCTTTCGCCGAGCATCCTCAGCGTGCAGCACGCGGAGACATTTCAGCAGCGTGGTCTGCAGCTCATGGCCTGGAAAGGTCCGCATGGTGCAGTCCATGAACCACCACCACATAAGACGAGTCACGTAGCGTCTCTTAGGATGAAGCTTGATCCAGCCCAACATGGCCTCTGCCAGCACCTCTCCTTTTGTCTCCGGGTCGCCCGGATCCTCAAAGATGCAGGTCAGAGACCGAGTTATGAGGAATTTTCTGGTCTTGCACAAGCTCTTGTATCTCACCTCCCTTTTAGGCATCTCAGGTCGGATCCAGAAAAAATCTGGATAGTCTTCATATCTCTTCATCTTCTCCTCCTCCTCCCCGTCAGTCGTTTCAGGCGAGTCATACTCTTCCTCGTCAGTCGTTTCAGAAGACTCATCGGCCATATTGGTGTCATATATATCATCTGCTGAGTACTGAAACTTCTTCTTCCCCTCGATAATGTCTTCGTCCGACGTGTCAACATCCTCAAAACCCATACGCATCTTTGGGTATTTGGGATGCAGCACCTTTGGAAGCAGCCTTCTCTTTTTCAGATCCATCAAACGCTCTTCCATATTTGATCAACGGGGCTGCTTTCTTAGCTGACAGAGATAGTACTGAAATTTCGCTTCGATTAAAAACGCCAAGAAATTGAGAGAGAGAGAGAGAGAGCAAGGCATACAAATGAATCGCGTTCTTCCAAGATTAAAACTCAACACAGAGACCGTTGACTAAATATGCGTTCTGCCTTCTTGCCTCCACCTCCACCTCCACCCTATCTCGACCGCTCTTGCGTGATGCTGCACTGTCCGGATTAAGTCTTGCTCTCTCTTTGTCTGCCGCATCACTCATTCCGGAGTCAGGTATCGGAAACGGTGAACAACGACAAAGAAATGCAGAACAGCAAAGGGGGAAATGATATCCCTCGAGAGTTATAGCACAAGCAGCTATGTTCCAACATCATAATTCCCCGTCTTTTGTTTCAGATTGGCCAAATCGGCAGAAATGCATCGCAGCCTTTATTGTTGCCTTCTGGAGGTGCTGAAACCGCGGTGTCACGAGCTTCTTCTGCTGCCTTTAGAGCCTCCTCCATGTCTTTTTTTTCTTTGTGTACATGACTAGGAAGGGCTAGAAGAGGAGGCGTAGGTGTTGGGCACGGAATCGCCGATATAAACCAACTTGCCACTTTTTAGGTCAAGAGCCAAGAAACAGAAAAGTGAGCAGAAACGGGCATCTCGCAAGCAGTATGGTCAAATCTAGCATGAAAAGACGCGCTCTTGGCTGATTACAATCCTTGCCGCCAGCACGTGTCGTCTGTCATATTCGACAGCCTCCTCATTTTTTGCGCCTTTCATCCCTTTTTTGGATGACAACTGACAGACGCAGCATCGTCCGGCCACGCGGCGCAATTACCATGCCATTGAACCACCGTGAGGATGTAGAACTCTGGTGCATTCCACTTGTTTCATTTCAGAACCTCTTAAGCTTTGTTCCAGTTACCTGTCATCCGTCATCCGTCATATTCCTAGAGACAATCCTGGCTTCACGTTTTCATGTTCTTCGGTTCCTGGGATGCCATGGACATTTCATTGGCAAACCATGCACTCACAAAAGGACTGTCCATGGATATGAAACTCTCCGGAAGCTCTGGCCAGTGCCCACGGAGCTTTTTCAACTTCCTCTGGTGAAGCTTGCTTTTCGTGACATATTTCCAAGGCTTCGGGCCTTGAGCTATGGGACACATACATGTGGGAATATAAAGGTGTTGAGGAACATATATCAGAGGTAGACGAAGAAAAGTAGCAGACACAATAGAAAACCTAAAGACGAGGAAAGATAGCTTGAGCAATCATCTGCAAATCCAAATATCTCATCACCATCATCTCGCTGTACAGGACGCCCAACAGCCTCAACCACCCCAAAGACTTTCTTGTTTCAATTCTCACCAGGCCTTGGTCTCCTCACAGCCAGCTTGCAGCACCTTCACTATAATGGCTCATAATAAACCGAGCAAATCACAAGCGTACGATTCGAAACAGCTGTCTCCTCCTTTGCCATCACTAGACTCTGGCTGCTCATACGTATGTGTGCAAGAGCTCTTATCTGGGGTTCTTTTTTCATTCGCTCTATTTCTCAAAAAAGGGCTAGACAATCCAGGGCTAACTTATTCATAAATTGTAGTACAGTTTCAATGGTATTGCATGGGATGGGAATGGAGGACAGACGTGGATCTTGGCTTCCGATGTCAGGAGCCAACAGAAAAGCCTACCCCATGTCAACCCCAGCGCGAGATACCCAGGAATCTTCCACAATCTTGAAAGCTTGCCTCTGTCAACCAAATGCGGGAGAATAAAGACGAGAGAAGGGAAATGGGCGAAAGGGTGGTGGCACCACCCACTCATTCCTGGGCGCCCCAATGCCTGGACATTTACACCCCAGGGCAAAAAAAAAGTCGGTGTCGTACGAAGTGTCTACAGTGATGATCCCAATAACTTCGATGTCATGTTTCATCACCCGAGAAGTGGAAAAGCTGGCAAAAATTCTGATTTCACTTTAGCAGTTAAACGCAAGGGGATACCTCCTCCCGCCTTGAAGCAGGGAAATCAGAACTCCCGGAAAGAGAGGCCAAGAAACGGGGTGCCCCAAGAGAAACGCCCGAACAAAAGAAGGAGGCGCTGGGCCGGGAAACATAAGCCGAATAAGACTGACCCGTAGAGGGCGGTCTAAGACTGGTGGCAGTGTCAGGCTACATCCGGGCATCATTTATGTCTGTTGAAATGAGCAGGCCGTTGCCTTTTGGGAGTCATCTAGTCACTGGTTTCTGCTTGATTGGGCTTTGGACTAGGAATTTTTGCTGCTGTTGTCGCATCCCATGAGAGACGGCTTGTTTGTCATTTGTTACACCACATGAGATGCTTTTTTGAATATGAATTTGAATTCGAATATGAATAAACAGACAAGGTCTCCTACTTCTGAGGTGGGTCGTTCTGACTATGAGAAGATATGCACCATTCATCAACTCAGGGCCTAGGCCTTCGTAGTACCCCCGTACCCATTTACAAATCGAGTTATTCGTTTAGCTTTTGTGAAGTTGGTAGATACTGTATCAAGACAAACACATGATGGAAACAGAAGTAGCAAGTAGAGACATAAAAGAAAGAAGAAAGGGCTTGAAAACACAAGACTAAAATGTATGGAAAAGACTAAAATGTATGGAAGAAAGCGGCAACGAACTGGGGTAAGAAACTAGGTCACCAATACTACGAGGGGAACAAAAGATATGTAGAAGACGAAGACGAACAGCGCATGCTGACTGCCGTCGGAGCTGTGTGGTGGTGGGAATTGGCCCTGGAAGAATGACGTAGGAACCAAAAAAAAAAGAGGGGAAAACAACGGTAACCAATGGTGAGGCGAAATGTCACAGACTCTGTAAGAGAACGAACAAGATAAATTGAGCCGCAAGATCTCGTAGGCAGTAATTTGATTCCTAATAGTAACCGAATGCACACCCGTTCTGGATTGCAGCTGGTCGACGCCTTCTTCGCTGTCCTGATCTGCTCGTCCGTCTTCCTCGGCAAGTAAAGCTTACCGGCGCCTCAAGCGTCCTCCGATCCGCGGCTTAGCCGCCCCGCTTTATGTAAGCAGGCGGAGCCGGGCTGTGCCCCCAGATATTTGTCAATGCGACCGGGGGAGGATTTCATGGGCCTTGATTCCAAATTATTGCACACTCGCCAGTCCACGTCCGCATATAATAAAGAGCGGCACAGTTCTGAATCAAGACACAAAAGATTGACAAAACCAAAAAAAAAAAGACAGCAGCTATCGTTATCCACACACCAACTTCTGCACCACCTACAAAACAAACTTTCATCCCAATGGCGGCCGTCCTCGGTCTTTTCACTCGCCTCATATACATGTCCGTCCGCGGCTCCGGCAAGATGTCCATCGTCGACAGCTCTGCAGCCACCGGCACGACTTCTTCTCCAGCAGCAGCTGCTTCTTCCGCGCCGTCCTCGGCAGCGGCGGCGGCTTATCCCGCGGGCGCCCAGGTTGCCACGGTCGCTGCGGGCTGCTTCTGGGGCGTCGAGCACGCCTACCGGAAGCATTTTGACAAGGCCGGCGGCCTCTATGACGCGCGCGTGGGCTACATCGGCGGTGACACGACCAGCCCGTCGTACCGGTCCGTCTGCAGCGGCAGCACCGGCCACGCCGAGGCCACACAGCTCGTCTTTGACCCGGCACGAATCAGCTACCGGCAGCTAATCGAGTTCTTCTACCGCATGCACGACCCCACGACGACGAACCAGCAGGGTGCCGACCGCGGCACGCAGTACCGCAGCGGCATCTTCTTCCACGATGCCGAGCAGGAGCGCGTCGCTCGCGAGGTCACCGCCCAGGCCAACGCCCAGTGGTGGGGTGGCCGCATCGTCACCGAGCTCCTGCCGGCGAAGCAGTGGTGGGACGCCGAAGACTACCACCAGCTGTACCTGTACAAGAACCCAGACGGCTACCAGTGCTCCAGCCACTATGCACGGCGATTTCCGGAGCTCAAGTAGGGGATGTGGAACTTTCTAGAGAAAATGACCGACTGGATTATGATGGATTATGGACGAATTGAGACTAAATTGTGAACTGTAAATTGTGAATTGTCGCTGTATTATGACTGGACCAACTGAGTGGACCAGCCACTGACGGGTGACTAGACTACCTACGAGCGCTGGAGGGTCTGAAGCTTGGAGCAGTGTCTTGGTCCATTTTACTGTATTTTGAATGGTCTGGAGAAGAGAACTAAGGAGTATAGGAGTAGAGAAAACAATGAAGAAAGCAGCGAAATGGTTTCCCAAACATATTGCCCAACCCCCTGGCTCTTGTCGCCTCCGCAGCCCTGCCGTCTGCACTGTATTCGTACTGAAAACTGTTCAACTGTTCAACTGTTTCAGAGTTCCACACAACCACTCACTTCCTCCGGTTCTGCTGCATCATCAGGATCTGCACCATGCGGATAAAGATGTTGAGGAAGTCGAGCTCGAGCGAGATGCTCTCGTTGACGGGGTCGCGCTTGATGACGCCGCGCTCGGCCAGTCGCGCGTGGTGCAGCACCTTTTGCACGTCATAGAGCGTGAAGCCGCCAAACACGGCCAGCCCGCCGTACAGCCAGATGTTCTCGGAGAACGCCAGCGCCCGCACTGCCGTCGCCGGGATGACCAGCGGCGCCAGGCCCGACACCAGCACGATGGCGCAGCCAGCCAGCAGCGGGCCACCCAGGTACAGGTACTTCTCCTGCTTGGCCGTCGCGCCCACGAGCGAGAGCGAGCCCATCATCGCCACCGTGTAGAGGCCGGCGCGGGCCAGCAGCGCGCCCGGCACGAACGCCACCAGCGGCGCCACAAACGCCGCCTGCGTCGCGTTGAAGGCTGTCCACAGCGCGTACTTGGGGATGTAGTTGTCCGGGTCGATCGACCGCGTGCCGATCATCGTGCCGAAGCTCAGCGCCATGCCGCCGATCGCCATCACCCACGGATTCGTCATCATCAGCCGGTACACGAACCCGCTCTGCACCATCTGCCGCGCCGTCAGCGCGATGATGCCCACGCCCAGGCCCGTGTGCAAAAACGTGTTGTTGAGGTACTCGCGCTCGTACACCGGCATCCCTCCGTCCTCGCGCGTCTCCCGGTTAAACATGGCGTTGGTCAGCACCAGCGTGCCGCCAAAGATCGCTCCGCCCACCAGCACCTTGCGCAGCACCCCCTGGCTTCCGGGCGCCGTCCGTGCCTGCTGGTAGTAGCTCCGGCTGGCTCCGGCCAGCCGCGATACAAATCCGCTACTGCCTACTCCCGCTACTACGGCCGCCGCTGCTGGCCGTCCTGTTGCTGCCGTCTTGGCCGACTGGAGTAGTGTTGTGCGTGTCGTCGAGGTAAAGAAGCCGCCAGCACCGAGGCGCGATGACTGGTGGAATGCACGCGCCGCCGTCCGCGACAGGACAGCCGCCTTGCTGAGCTGCGGTGCCAGGCGTCGCATCGCAGCTGCCTGGCCCACCAATGTCGCTAATGGCATCATTTTGACGAAACCACGTTTTATTTTTATTTTTCTGCAGATGCAGAGGTGGAGATTGGATTCGAGTCGAAGCAGGTGAAGATGCTATGGCGAAAGAATACAGGCCGTGGCCAAAATGTGTTGTCTAGTTTTTATCTTCTTTCCGAAGGCAAAATGACGTTCGGCAAGTTTTGGAAGGCGATCGGCTGCTTAGTTAATCGGACTAGCCGGCTGCAGCTGAAGACGCCCTGCACGTGCCGGAATAGCGGGGCTAGGAATCGGAGTTAAAGGGCGCTGCTGCCATCGTCCCTTCTAGAAATGTCTTTGGTATCACTAAACAGCTATGGAAGCAAGAATGTGACCTGCAGGTTTCATCGCCTATCGTGAAGACTAGCTTTATGTGAAAAAAAGCTATGCCATACTGATTACTGAGTTTCTTGAACCGCCCAGAATGTATAACACGTGACTTGAACGTACACCGTCTCGTCTATGCCGGCTGACCTCTTTGGGAAAGACATGCTTTACCACTCACTGCATACGAGTAGTATTATTGTGTAGTTTTAATGTGTTGTCCTCGGAAAGAGCCAGCATATTAAGTAAACTGAGCTAAGACATGGAAGCAGAATCAGTGATACGATACTTTAAACAAGACAGCCTAAGGAAGTGTCAGGCATGCCGGTAAGAGGCCTGCCTAGCTCATTTATCCCTTTTCCATTTGACTAAGGCTGTTTCTCCTAAATGCGATTGTTGGGAATGCCGATGTGGCCATTGCTGTCATTCGTCGGCCGAACGGGCAAAGTTGCACGAGTCTCGTACATATAGGTACAAGCACTCCATACAAAAGATAGGAAAAAGACCAATCATCTTTTATGCTTCTACCCCAGTCTCACTATACCCGTTATGGGGGCGGTTGTGCAATAAAGGGTTGGCGTTGCATCCTGGTTGAGTTTTCTATACCTACACCTGTGAGTCGTCTCGTATGCGCTCTGGCTGACGACGACAGAGAATGGCAAGACTTTGGGGTCTATTAATAGTTCTCCCGAGCCTTTGGCGTTTTGCTAGACTGCTTAGTCGGACGATGAATCAGGGGCAAAAGGGCCACGTCTTGTGGAGACGTTCCAGTTTGGTCGGATCGATCGGAGTGGCCTGGCCCAGCTCTGATGCATGGTAACTTGGTAAGACGCGACACCTAATGCAGTCTCTTCAAAGCCACACGTATGATTATCGGAGCTTTATACAAGAAAACAGGAGAGTGTCAATACCTGCTTGGGGTAATTCACCCGGCAAATACCCTCGGTACGTAGCAGAAGTAGCCAACAAAGCTTTATTCAGTAGGTGTGGGCTAGACAAAATGCAAGCACGCAAGCACGCCTGAGTTTAATTAATCACCGCTCAACAGTCACACTGTATTATGTTACCGACGGCCCATCCCACCGAGCATCCCTAACTGCTATCCACACGCCATAGGCAAGAGGCAGGCCGGTAGCACAGATCTGTTGATAATCCCGCTGTTGTGCCACTATGCATGCTGAGGTTACGGGCGCACAGTGTTGGCAAACTGCATGACATTTCCAGGGTATCTTCGTTTTTTTTTCCGCACGTTGGCGGACAACGCAAGACGAAGCACAGGTTGGAGAGAGAAAAGACGTAAAGTTTGTATAGGGCACAACGTAGTGATAATCTATTACATGAGTCCTTGTCATGCATGTCATAAAAACAGTAGACTGAAAAGAGCAAAATCTCGAATAAGTCTTTGAAAAAATTCCGTCGTTCTTCTTGCCATTGTTGAATGGGGAAAGTGCCTGTGATAAGCCAAAAACCAGAACCAACACAGGACAGGCTGCAGTTCTTTTGTGCAGCCGGCAGCTCAGCCTTTGGAGGCGGCACGGGCAATATTAATTAGGTGTGTGAAAACATATGTAATGGTTGCAAAGCGGTGCATGGCTGCCTCTTTTGCGTTTCTATTTTTCCCACCCGGTTCCTTCGAGGATTGTCCCTTGATTGTTGAAATACGAGCAGATGGGACGGGGCAGCAGATGGAGCAGGAGTGAAACCAGCGAAGCCTAATCTGCTCAATCGGCTTCTTCGAGAAGGGTGACGACGGGCACGTCGCCGAGCTTCTCGCGGCCCTTGAGGAAGGAAATCTCCAGAATGAAAAGGTAGCCAACCAGTTGGCCGCCGACCTGCTGAACGAGCTCGGCTGCTGCCGCAGCGGATCCGCCTGTATTCGAGACAAGCATTAGCATACGAATAAGCATGTGATAGCGGGCTTGGCGGGAGAATGTAGCTCACCGGTTGCGATAATGTCATCCACAATGATGACCTTCTGGCCCGGCTTGATCGCATCCTCCTGCATCTGGAAGTAGTCGGCACCGTACTCCTTTTCATAGCTGGCAGTGACGCAAGGGCCTGGGAGCTTGCCCCTCTTGCGGACGGGAACGAAAGCGGCGCCAAGGTTCAGAGCTAGGCCGGGGCCGAAGAGAAAGCCGCGGGCATCGAGGCCGACAACAACATCAACCCAGGGAGCTGATGCACCGGAAATGGCAGACGAAGAGGCGAAGTGGAGAGCTTGCAGCTCAAGAGCGCGGAGAAGTTTTGCATGCATGGCGGGGTCGCGGAAGAGGGGCATGATATCGATAAAGGTGACACCTTTGATGGGGAAGTCAACGAAATGGCGGAGGGCACCATGAAGGCTTATCTTAGCACTGGCGAGTTCGGCGGCGGTGGCGGCGGCGGCGGTGGACTGTCCTCCCGAGGCATCGTGGGCGGTAGAGGAGCTGGTGACGATATCAGCGGAAGATGTTGTTGCAGTCGTCGCAGGTACAGCAGATGGGGCGGGTCGAGAAACGTCTGGACTCATATCCAGGCTCTGGGTAGTCTGAGGGACCGGTGAGGTCATGATGGGGGAGAAGAGCAAGAGAAGAAGGGGAGGAGGAGAGAGGGGGGGGGAGAGGAAGAAAAGAAGGAAGAAGAAGAGAGAGGGATAAAGTATGCGAGGTAGAGGGATGCAGGGAAAAGGGTGCAGGAGGCGCAGAGATCAGAGAGCGGAGCGTGAGAGGCAGAAACCCCGATAGTAGAGGGGTGAGAAATATGGTGGTGGTTGAGGCGGTTGAGGAACGAGGTCGCAATCTGAGCGAGGGAGAAAGGAAGAAAAAAAATTGTTGGTGCCAACTAACCAGGCCAGGCTGTAGTGGAGGGGTGTGCAGACAGAGGAAGCGGAAAGAAATCGAGCTAGACAGCTCCGAATAAATGAAAGCGTGCGCTAGTAGAAAATAAAAAGGGCGTTAAAATGGCATTAGAATAAAAATAAAACTAGACAAGCCGACTAATCGACTAATACATGTGAAAGAGGTAAGGTTGAGGACGGGCATAAGCGCAAACAGGTCTGCGACGGCCACAGACGGTAAGCAGGGGAGGCAGGGAAAGGGGG
>JRUC01000024.1:0-39353 GCA_000806385.1 Leptographium procerum
CTTACGTGGCACTGGAGTGCACACGCCCTGGTCATCACTATGTTCTCTAGCTATGACTTATCGCCTTGTTTTTTTTTTTGTTGTTGCAATACGCACGGATTTACCTTACGAACCCTCAGTCACTTATTTTGCCTTTGCCACTCAGTTGAAGCACTTAGGTCGTATTAGTGATTAAGTAAAGTGCTGGAATTGAAGTATTCAACACTCTAAAAATAATGTTGTTAGTTAAGTTTTAGCTAAAATTAGCCTAATTTGAATGCCCAAGTAGCCTGGACTACCCCCCTACAAACACCTGCTCACATTTAATATCTTCTTTATTAATCTTTTACATCTTAATATTTGGATTTTTGGGTTTCAGCTGTTAAATCTGTATTTACTTCATGTATTGGTCAGTGAAGGAGATATATTTACCCCACGGTTACCTGCCCCTCACCTGGGCAGAACTTGAAATAATCGACAACTTTTTTCTCGTGTCTCCTTTCTCCATAATCGTTAACTTCGTCCCTTACTCCTCGTCCGTTTTTCTACTAGTACAGCGATCCACCTCTGTACCATATCCACTTACAAACTTACCTATGGCGGATATCAACGCCATATTCCACCACATCGTGCTGCCACCCACACTTCCCTTTGCGCAAGATGAGGATACCTTTGCAGTAGGGAAGGCGCTCCTAGAGCGTCTGGTGCAAGCTTGCCACACTTTACAAAGCGTCACTGAACCGGGCCCTCAGGCGACTGCATGCAATGAACTGATTACTGCTCTTGGCACGTGGTCCAGCGTCTACGGCGAACATGTCGACAGGGGATTGTACTACATAGCATTGAAATCGATCCTCTCTACCGACGAACAGGTCCTGGCCTTCTACATTGTAGAGCAAAATGCGGCATTGCTGGTGTACTGCCGAGATGAGTGAGTTGTAGCATAGGCTTTCTTTATTCTAGTGCCTTCTTTCCTATATCGTTTTTACTCGGCCGCTCTCCAGTCGATCTTTCCTCCAAATTCTGCAAGCGACCGTTCCTTCCACCATGTCAATGCCCCTCTACTTGACTGCTTCTGTGCCCCGGAGAGTCGATTTTTTCTTTTAACTTTGCCATCACTGCGGCATCTTTGTTTGCAATAATCTCACAAGAAACAGAGATGTTGTATTCGAAGCTTTTGAGGCCTCACCGCAGTCACAAGATGTCCTTGCTACGCCAAACTCGCTCTTATGGAAGTTCCCGTCGCAGGCGGCTCGGATACCCAAAGCTGATCTGGCAAAAGATGAGAATTTGCAGCTCGCTTTGGCCTCGTTCCTGTCCAAAGCTACGTCTGAGCATTTGTCGCAATTCGCCGCAACGAGCGAGAAAGCAGGCGTCTCTGTCAGCGAGTCGCGCAACCCGTGCAGTCCAGCCTTGATTACGCACATGCTTCTCTCTGTCATCGAAGCCCTTGGCTCGCATGCAAACGTTCACGTCCTGAAGAAGCGCGTACGAGACGACGTGCAGTTTCGAAGCGTTCCCGGTGGCACCGGTAACGGTCGTGGCCCCTGGCGCCGCCATCCTTTTTGGCTTATACTGCGCGTCGCCGTGCGGCGCCAGCTGCAGCTTGGTTTCGGGGCTACGGCCGGACACGTGGCATACAAGCTTCTTCTGAGCATGGTGACAGCCAATCTGCTCCGAGATTCTATCATCAAGGGCATGGAAGTGGCAGCGGTTGATTTGTTGCGAAAAAAACTCTGCCGCAGGCTGGCAAAATTAGAAAAGCTTCCCAGGACTGAGGGCATACAATGGCGCCCTGATGCCCCCCCTATTAAAGCTATTTTCCAAGAAAGGGTTAACAGCGCAAACGAGTACATCCAGACCGAATTCAACACCTTCAAACGGACCCATGTGCGCCGGGTCCCAAGACTCCCCCCGTGTATTGACTTGAACAGTGACAGCCTATGCTTGACTCTGCCAAACAGTCTACCCTATTTGAAGGAGTTATCGCTACGGTATGTCAAACAACCGGGGTGGCTTCCTGCCATAACTTTGGCTTGCAACATGGATGAAAGCGATCTGGACAACAAACTTAAAGAAAACCCTGACGTTCTACATGCGCGCGGCACTTACATTGAGGTCTCCTCGCTGCTCTATAAGCTCAACAGCGCCATGCACACAGCTGCGAAAACAGTGTTGCGGTATAATAATGGCGAGGGAGAACCAGAACGTCTGTGCCAAAACATGTCTGAACTTCTTGATGACCTTATGAAGTCACTTCCGCCACTGTCAAGCGATGATCCGGAGCTGAACAGCCAGGTTTGCTTAACTTTGTTCGTCCTCTGGATGGACCTTGACGAGCTGGCTGCGAAGGCATTCCCCATGTTGCTCGACTACCGGCCACCGTTCCCACCGGAGCTACTCAATGTGCTCCAGCTTTCCTGTCTTAGTGACATGAAATGGGTGCGTGAGATTCAAGGATATTTTAGACGTCGCTGTGAGACTGCCAACTTTCATGATCGCACCATTTTCGGGCCACCCGACCAACGCTGCTTTGGTGCTCGCTTCACACAATCCTCACCTCCTCTGATGGCATTATTGAGTGGAATTCGAGAGGCTGAGCGCGAGCGAAGAGAGACTAAGAAAGTCGAGTGGGAAGGTATTTGCGAAACCTATACCTGTCTTTCCACTGAAATAGCATCTTTGCCGTGCCTTTGCACGATCGACGAGAACGGCGAACGCGATGTTGACGGATGTGAGCATTGCTTCAAGAAAAGGGTACTTTCGCGCCTGAGTATTGAAGTCTGCGAGGACTTGTTGCCAGAGGATGACAGCTTGGCAGCGGCTATTGTGTTTGACCTGAACATGCCAGCTACCTTTTCTGCATACCGCAGCACTACGTGGACGCTCATACGACAGTTTGCGTACCCTGTGCGCCCAGCTACGTGCGGCAAGACAAAAAAGCTAGCCGACAACCGCGATTTGGAAGCACTCTATCCAACACTTCCTATATTCACTCGCAAAAATTCCACGTCTGTTTGTTTGGCCTCTTCCAAAAAGGCGTTTATGCAAACACACTACCAGGAGATGCGGATGTGGGTAGAGCTCGAAGAGCTTCTGGTACCGCATGGGTCGGCCTATGCTATGTTTGACGTCGAGACTAAGACATGGGTTTCCAACTTTGACCGGCCCATGACGTTGGCGCATCTGTGTCGAATCAGCATACCGAGTCCCCTGACGCAGGTGCTTCCTAGGCCAGCGCATCCACCTACCCACCCCGAGGGCCCTTCCTCGTACGAGGCGGTGGCCAATCGGCCACAATGCCCTGGGGACTTATCGCCGCACGAATTCGAAGCCTACCACTACCTCCTGGCAGGGCGGGCACGGCGTTGGTTGACACTATTGGTGGAGCTGGGCTCGTCCAACCTCAATTTTAGCAAAGACGACACTTTGCTGACATGCACACATCTTGTGCACGAAGTCGGACCGGAGGCAAGCTCCCAGGACACAACCGACAGTCACGACTTGATTTTGGGTACGTGCCATGCTGTGTTTTCTGACGACTGTTTTGTCGACCGACTACTGGGGGAGATTCAAAAGAAATTGGATACGATCCGCAGCAGCTGGCGGGAGACTAATAGCATGGACCTCGTCATCACGCTGTCGCTTGCCATATACGTACGGGCCACCAACACTGATCAGCGTCGACGGGTGCAAGACCTTGTAAGATATGTGAGGGCCGCTGTGCTGCAGTGGATTGATTCTCTGCGCAAAGAGGGCGAGAAATCGGCGGCAGCGTCTTCATCTGCATCACGATACAGCTTCCGTGCGGCACTTCTTGGTCGCCGCACCTTCGCGTTATTTGCTCTGAACGACACTCAGGACTATGAAGAGACTGATTGTCACAGCCAGATGGGGCCTGCTGATGTGACAGAATACCTGAAGCTGTCCATAGCGTTGCAGCAAAATCGCGTCGTGGACATGGGGAGGTTGTCAAGAATGGACAAGATCATGCTGAAGCGCGATGTCGCGTTGGCCATTGAGTTACAAGACCTGGTTTTGGATGTCGCGGTCCAGTACCCAAAGGCTGTCGGTGAAGCGGTAGCCTACAGTATTGGCATAGGAAAAGAAGCCGTCATCTCGTTCACGCCGCAAAAGATCCATCGAGGAGGCCGTTACTGTGGCTGGATGACTGCAGTGATATCGACGGCTTCGGGTCCTCAGCAGGTGGATCTTGACTGTATTGAAGGCCACTTTTTGGTGGACGGGAAAACGCTCCGGAAACTACCTGATGACATACGTGACGCGGAAGATGTGAAAGAGCTCTTTGGCCAGCAGCACCTTCTCACATACCCATCTAATATTCCCGGGGCGGTTTGCCGGCTCGCGGCTCCAGTGGAGGGGTTCTTGGTACATTTTGGGCGGCACAATGGGACACCGGTGATCATGGCCGAAGGCAGCAACGGAAGTCTATCCGACTTTGTGCCCCGGCGTGTATTCATTGACGAGTTTAGTGCAAAGTACGATATGCCGCGGGGGCTGGTGGACGAATGCGTGCATTGGTATGACCGCAACACCGGGTATGTCGAGATTTGCCGAAAACCAGACATTTGGCGATCCAAAGAGGGAAACTGGGGGCTCCATGTAGCTACGCGACAGGTTCAGCGCCGGGAGAGTTTGCTTGTTGACCCACATGCGCCTGTTTTCAAGATGGTGGCCGGCATCTTCCGCGGCTTTGAAGATCCACGACGACTGACCGTGTATCAGCCAACCAATGTGCACTCCGATGGCAAAACAGGGACGCTGAAGGTGGAGCTGCGACATCTGGATTTGACATTCAGCGCGAGTCGTTCGGGCCGCTTGCACTGCAGCGAGCTGGCCGCCGAGATCGATCCAGACCAGGATGCAGGAACCCTTTACGGCTACGATAGCATGATCGTGATGCGGGAGCGAGGCGATTATGGCGGCCGGCGCAGCATCATTGCACCTTTGGGACCTTTAACATGGACGCGCCGTGGGGTCCATATTTCGTTGCAGACCAGCATTGACGATACGTCCTCCCGTAGCGGATACAAAGTCAGCGCTGAGGAAAAAGCATATGTTCGCATGACCATCGACCCTGTGCTTGGCCGGCTCGTATGTCCCCCGGAACCTCGCCGGCTGTATACCAAGGCACAGCTGCACGCCTTCACATCGTTCCCACCGCTTCCGGACCCGTTGACCGGCCGGACAGGCGAAGAAGAAGCCACCGCTACGCTGCTGTCGGGATTGTGCCAGCCGTGGGAGCCATTGAATGACATGGACGAGTGCATCCTGCGCCAGATCCGCCGATTGTGCCCGGAGCGGGGTTTTTATCCCAAAGACAAACGGGTGTTGCAGCAGGTGTCGTGGGATCCCTTCTTGTCAACGGGAATCCAACACGACCGTTATGGGCGTCTAGTCGATAGAATTTTGGGGCAGTCAGAAGTGCTGAAGCCGTTCCGAGAGGAGGCTAAAGAACTAGACGTACCGGCCATCACAAGCATCGGCAATATCAACGACGACGGAGCGGCTTGCCTACACGTCCGCGCTGAAGTCCAGCGCCTTCGTTTTGAAACTCCCCACACCCGCGCAGAGACCCACACAGAGGCCATGCAGAACTCACAGAACTTCGATGTCAAGTACAGGTCTCTCGGCCAGTCAGCACGGTTCAAGGTTGCGGGGGTACAAGAAATCACCAAGATGCTCTACAACGAAGATGTTTACATAACCGAAGATTTATCTACGATTCTAGAGAAATGGGATCGCATTGGCGGACAACATGAGTACCGAAGAAATATTGGAGAGATTTCTCTAGCTGAACTAATGGCGGTTGAGGGAATCAACGAGCGCTGGGGCTCTCTTGTGGGCCTTTGCGCCAGAGCCGACTTTCCTCAACAAACGGCAGAGTTGGTTATGGCCCTGGCTGTCATGGCATTTTCTCCAGGCGCGGACTTGGACGCTGTACGATGGCTGGCCGCCTTCTTTTCCGTGCCACTGCTGAAAGACGTCCGTTTCCCACCACTTAGCGTGTTCTCTGGATTCAAGTTGAACGAAGTTCCGACACAGATATATGTGGAGTCGTTGATCAGCCAAGCCTACCCACCATATTATTATACCAAGACAGGGTTATGGCATCAAAATAGAGGGGACATGGAAGAAGATCGGGAGAGACACTGGACTGTTTGCAAGCAGGAAGGCGCCTTGCTAGCCCAAAGTATCATGCTGCACTGGCCCGACGATCTTGCACAGCTGGCCGATCCGCCGAAGTCGAGTAACATGATTGATGTGAAATTGGCGCTTGAAAAAGTTGATCCGCAATGGCAACGTCTTCGGTTTAACTGGCAACTCTCTCGATATGCCGAGAATGTTAGCAGGATCATGCAGGAACAAGGGGCGTCCGGCCTGCGTATCCAATTGACCCAGCAGCCGAAGAAGAAGAATTGGCGCACGAAGGCGGAAGACGACGGCCGCCTGGTAGGACGAGAAATGGCCCCGTCCAATGTGATTCCTCGACTCGAACATCTGGCAAGGCGAGACATGGAATTAGCGCCATTACAGACCACGATCCTAAGCAAGACTGAGAGGGAGTCCACCATTTCCCGTGGCACAGGAACGCGGGGGGCATACAAACCGACAAATGAGGTGTTGGAGCTTGGGCATCTCGTAGGCCGATTCTTGCGCTTCTCTAAGCGAACGAAAAACGAGCTGCGAATGAATTACAGTAGCAACCTGGAAGAGAGTCTGCGCGCTCTAAAACGGATGCATGTCCATCAACTACAGCAGCAGGGACGGACCCAAGAGGCCGAGTCTCTTCCTTTCCCTAGCCAGGCTGAGCAGTCGACAGAGAGGGCACAGCAGACGGTAGGCATTTTCTACCAAACCATCTGCCGCAACTTTAAGGACAGCGGCGACGGGTCTTGGCTGCAACAATCCGGACTGTGGCCACGGCTGACACCGACGACGATTCTCGAGCTGCTGCGGTCGACAGGCCCGCCTGTATCTTGGGGTCGACAAACCCGCGAGACACTGGTGCAATACGGCTGTGCCCTGACGGAGCTGCAGCGATTTCGACGGATCCAGAGAGAGATGAGCAAGGGCAACACACGGCGGGCTTCGGAAGAGACGCGCAATCACGGCCACGCCAACTGGCAGCCCAAAGACCACACTGACTGGCTGCTGCTTGAGATAGATAGCGACATCTTGATTCGTGCCCAGCAAGTGGAGGTGGCACGGGCCCTTCTGGCGCCAGAATCACAGTCCAATGCTGTCCTACAGCTCAACATGGGCCAGGGCAAGACGTCTTGCATCGTGCCCATGGCCATGGCTGCGCTGGCTGACGGTCACCAGCTGGCCAGGCTGATCGTTCCAAAAGCACTGCTGCTTCAGACGGCACAGATGGTCCAGTCGCGACTGGGTGGTCTCATTGGCCGAGAAGTTCGGCACTTGGCCTTTTCTCGGCGCCTGCTCAGCCGTCGTGATATCTACGATGTTCTTCGTATGTACGAAACCCACCACAATGACCTACTTCGTCGCCGCGGCATCTTGCTTGTTGCCCCGGAGCATCTGCTAGCGTTCAAGTTGTGTGGATTGCAGTGTCTAGCAGACTGCCAGAGAGAGACGATGAAGCAGCAGCAAGAACGACAGGGACAGCAAGGACGACAAGGGAGACAGGAGCGTACACGACTTAGACTGGCACAGCGCATGCTGGCGTTGCAAGACCGTGTGGCCAATGGCCTCTGCCGCGACGTGCTCGACGAGTCTGACGTGATCCTGGCCGTGCGAACGCAACTGGTCTACCCCAGCGGAGCCCAGACCGCCGTCGACGGCGCTCCGCAGCGCTGGAAGTTGGCTCAGGTCCTGCTGGCTATTGTGGAAGACCAGCTGCCCGGACTCTGTCATCGCTTTCCACAGAGCATTAGCAGCGTTGCCCGTGGTGGCGAGGAATACGGCGGGCACGGCTTTCCTTTAGTGCAGATTCTGCAGATGGACTACATTGAAGAGCCGTTGCATTCTGCCATTATTGAAGCGCTGAGTGGAGGACAGGCAACCCTGTTCAGTGCGTGGGCGCCAGGCGCAGCAGGTATGGTAGCCCCCAAGAAGCAGCAGATTTTACGCAGCGCCCTACAAAAGGATTCTACTGCAACTGCCATCGAAGCAGCCGCTGGCTTGTTTTCTGACAGCCGCACCGCCCGGGACGGTTTGCTGTTAGTGCGCGGACTCTTGTCGCACCGAATTCTCCTGGTGTGTCTGCGCAAGCGATGGAATGTCCAATATGGCCTTCACCCTGGACGATGGCCTATTGCGGTGCCGTACGAAGCCAAAGGTGTGCCATCGGACCGGTCTGAGTTTGGCCACCCCGACGTCGCCATCCTTCTGACCTGTCTGGCGTTCTATTACGCCGGTCTGACTCGGGAACAGTTCCGCGATGGCCTGCGCCATATTTTGTGTCATCACGATGACCCCGTCACGGCCTACGCAAACTGGACGGCAGGGGGGGCGGCTTCGTTGCCCGCGGAGCTGCAGCAATGGAACGTGATCAATCCCGATGATGAAAACCAGGGCGAGCAGCTGTGGTGTCGCCTGCGCATGACACGACCCGTGGTAGACCATCATCTCAACACGTTTGTTTTTCCAGCCCATGCGCGGCAATTTTCCGTCAAACTGCAGGCGTCGGCATGGGATGTTCCGCTGGGCAAGAAGAAAAAGGACCACCACGGCTCCAAGGCGCGCACAACCGGCTTCAGTGGCACCAACGACAACCGCGCCATGCTTCCCCTAACCATCCAACAGCTGGATATGCCTCATCTCTTGCAAACAAACGCTGAGGTGCTTACGTATCTCTTACAAGACCGCAACCGCGAGTACCAGTGCTGTATGAACAGGGTGTATCCGGACGGTTTTGGGAATACCCTCCCGGTCGAAAAGCGTTGGTCAGAGGACCAGCTTCTGTATAATCTCAAAGTTCGGGGGGTTCGCGTGCTGATCGACGCCGGAGCCTATGTTCTTGAGCGCGACAACAAGTCTCTCGCCCGCGCCTGGCTCAAGATTGACTATGAGGCCCCGGCAGCTGTATTTTTTGGAGAAGACGACAACCGTGCATGGGTACTCTTCCGCGACACCACCGCTGGCTGCGTCCCTCTCGTGGCCACACCCTTTGTCGATGACAGTCGTCTCGGGGAGTGCCTTGTCTACTTTGATGAGGCGCATACCCGCGGTGTGGACCTGCTCCTCCCTGCCCGTTGTCGTGGCGGCCTCACGCTGGCTCTGGGCCAGACCAAGGATCATACGGTTCAAGCAGCCATGCGCCTGCGCCAGCTCGGCACCACGCAGTCTGTCATATGGTATGCACCTCCCGAAGTCGACCGCAGCATCCGCCATATCTGGCAAAGCGTCACAGGGACCCAGCCGCCGAGTTCCGGTCTGCAGTCGTCACATGTTCTTCTCTGGCTCCTCGAGCAAACGTGTGCTGCGAACGAGCAGCTGCACCCGCTCTATCTGTCTCAAGGATACGATATTTGTCGGCGTTCCGCAGCCGAAAAGCGGTATCGTCGGGACGTGAGACCCGAAGATGACATTGAAGTGTATAAAGACGACGCCGACAGCAACGAAAACGGCAACAGTGATATTAAATACGATTGGCGTCGTGAGATTGTGGAAAGCAACGGCAAAGCAAGGAAGCAGCTGGTCGACACGTTGCAGCAACCAGAACGCATGACACTGGACCAACTATACGGCGGGTTTGAGAAAGATGGAACGAAAGAAGGGAGTGCTGTTGCTGCGTCACTTACGCAGCCGCAGAGACCAGCACAGAGCCAATCTGGCCAGGTCACAGTTTTTCAGCGACTGCTGGACCAGGGATACGATCACTCGCGCAGAATCACGACGGCCGCTTTCGAGGAGGTGGAACAGGAGCGCGAGGTGGAAGTCCAAATCGAGCAAGTGCGCGAACTGAAGACGAAGGTGCACTTTGCCGCCCTGAACTTCCCTGGACACCTGCACTGGGCTATCGAATCATTTCTGAGCTCTGGCGGCACCTTGCCCTCCCGCCACGGCTTCCACCAGGTCTTTGCCAGCATCGCCCGGTCAGAGATGGGACGCCGGCATGAAGTCAGCATTGCCGGCACGACGTCCGCGCTGTACGTGTCGGTTGAGTTTGAGCGGACCATCCATCCAAGTGGTGTCAAGACGGGGGGGACAAAGGGAAAGGCCAAAAAACAGAACACCGAATCCTCTTCCCCGGCGGAGGACCAATTTTTTCGTCCCGTTCAATGGCTGCTGTGGAGTCGACGCACAGACACGGCCGTGGTGGTTGTGCCCGAGGAAGCCGAGCTGCTGCTGCACCGACTGCGACGGGGGACGACGACAGTGGCGACGACGACAGCAGCAGAAGTCCATCTGCTCGTTTACTCAGCCGCCGTGACACGAACCATGGTCGACCTGAGCAGCGGCACCTACTATTCCGTGCCATCGCTGCCACCTGACTACAGCCTACCATCGTGGCTGACCATCGAAGTAGGTATCTTGAGCGGCCGGCTGTACATGCCATTTTCCGAGAGCGAGTCCATGCGGGCCTATCTGGAAAGCGCAGCGTCCCAAGGCAGCGCGGATGGCCCTCGAGCTTTCTGCCCCAACCTCCCATCCTTTCTTCTCGACTGGCTTCCGTTGCGTCGGGTTGGCCAGGACATTGCGCACAGCCCCGCCGCTTATATCTGCCAAGGCAGACCACTGCAAGAAGACCACGCATTTTTTGTACGCTGATGAAGTCTTGTATGGGTTGGAACAAACAGCAGCTATGCTTGATTTGAACAGCAGATAATACCGAGATTTTCTGCAACATGCTGGAGCGAAATCCTTCACCTCTTTCCCCACATCCATCACAGTATAAATATAGTAGCATGCTCAGTTTCGGTAACAATAATGCATTCAATCCTTCCTAAAGTACATATGGTATTCTACTCTCCACATACAAATAGAGGTACAAACTGCTCCTGCGCATTTTGCCGATCGCTATAAACGTTTCATGTTATCCATCTGTCACAAATGACAACTAGGTATCCCGCAGAACTGCCTTCTGCATATCATATCATGCGATGTTCCCCGTTTTTTCGCTAGGCTGAAGCTTGAGCCGATCTCGTATGGTCTGCACAATATCCCGCCAGTCGGCCATGGCTCCCTGGCCAACGTCTCCGCAGGCCAACGCCTTACTGTGATTATTGTCAGAGAAAAAGAAGGCAGCAGATCCAGAGGAGAGAGAGGGAGAGAGAGGGAGAGAGACGGATTAGCGCACCTCTGCGGCAGGAGCACTTCAAACCAGCTGCTGCTTCTGCTATCTCCCGTGGTTGTCGTGGCGGTCGTGACTGTCCCCCAGGCGTCTCGCAGCGTAGCCAGCTGGCGTGCCGTCAGCGGGTGTGTCCACATGGACGTGTTCATGGCCGGCGCCACCAGGATGCGCTTTCCGGCAGCCGGGTCCGTGTTCCAGGCCCGAATGACGCTCGTCAGCAGCGAGTCGCAGATGCCGTTGGTGATCTTGGCCAGCAGGTTGGCCGACATGGGCGCGATCACCAGCAGGTCCGCCCAGCGCCGCAGCTCAATGTGCAGGATGTGCGCGTCGCGCACCCACGGCGGGTTCCACTCGTCCGAGTCCTGGTGCACGGAGGCGACATGGGGCATGGCCGCCAGCTGCGCCACCGGCGGCTGCTCGGCCGATTGGCCGTCCAGGAAGCGCGCCGCATTGTCCGTCAGCACGATGCGCACGGAGAGGTTAGGCACACCGGCGAGCGCGGCCGCGATGAGCGGGATCTTTATAGTAGCCACCGAGCCTGTCAGGAGACAAAACAAAACTTTTTAGCATGCGAGATCGAAGAGGGTAGGCTGATCTCCCCAAAGGCTTAGTCAGCCGAGAGAGACGCCTCGTTCTCCCCTTGTTGAACGATTGCGTCTTACCACTAGCCGCAAGCAGAAGGTGAATCTTCCCATCATTCAGCGTGCTGGCGACTTCGGCTGCGGGCGACAGCTTGGGCGCGGCCGCCGGAGCGCTCGCTTGTACTGTCGCAGCCATGTTGTCGTGATGATGTGAGATGCAGCTTATTAGGAATGTGGGAATTTTGCGTACGAAAGGAAGCGGTCCGGGAAAAATAAAATAAAAAATCCCCCCCAATTTGACCCACTGTAGCCGAGCATCTTGCCACGTTCCCCGCGTCCGGCGCTGCTGTAATAGCGCTAGCAGCTTATCAATCTAGCTTCCCCGCGTCGCTCGCATGACGGACGAGACGAGACTTGACAGCTGCATTTGTCACAATCGCGGGGCGAAATAAGAACGCCTCAGCAGAGGCGTCGAACTACGCGTTGGGTGAGAACTGATGACTTTTCTAGACGGGCGGTGAAGTACGAGTGATACAGTGACTTCTGAATGCTTTCGTATATTTTTTGGCTGTGAAGGATCGTGAAGCAGAATCGGCTGAGCCTCGCTGCTCTATCACTACGACTCTTCCCTTTTGTGTCACTGGTGTATCCTCAGTCGCTTTCAAAACGCCATGGCAATGAGAGGTTCTCGGCCGATGCCAACATCTTTCTGATGGCAGACAAACTCCGTACAGGCTTTTGTGATTGGTGAACTAGATAATACGCTACAACACGGTGTATGTCAGTTGTATTCTTCAGTTCATATGCCATTCACCTCGCACCAAGAGTCTTCAAGGGCATAAGCCGTAAGTTATCCACCACAATAAAAATAGGCAAGAGCAGCTAGCTAGCCAGAGCGGGAGATGGTGCGACCAAGTAAAAGAAGAGGGTGAGGGATAAAGGGGGCGAGGCACAGAAAATAGCATGTGTTAAGAAACATCGTCGCTGCCGCATTTGATTCATTCCGTAAGGAAACTACAAGAGGACACTAATACACTCCGGAAGCTCCTCCTGTGCTGAATTTCTTCTGAAAAACATTCTCAATGTCGTGCTTATTGTCGAATTTCTCGTCAGGGGCAAGCTGCACGCCGCTCCCATCATCCTGAACGAGACGCCGCCCAACGGCATCGTGCTCGCGGTCCCAGGTCTCCACTTCCACTACGGGCACCTTGACGAGTTTGTGCGATTGAGCGCCGTCTTCAAGGACGAGGACTTCTTGGCGCAGGCGATAGTTACGAAGATGTGGAAGCACAAAGACCCAGGCACCGTAGTAGAGGCCGCAGCCGACGAGGCTGAGATTGTAAGCAGGGGAGGAAGATTAGAGGGTGGATAGATGTAAAAGAACAACGTACATTCCAATTCCTGTCACGATGTATGTCGCATACCAAAAGCTAACATCGCCAGCATGCGAGCCACCTGGCGGCGGGTACCAGGGCATGGCCAGGGTATAGGCATTGACAAGGATGCTGAAGATGACGACGACGTTCCAGGCGCGAAAGACTGGACGTGGCAGGTTCAGGCGGCGACGGCGACGGCGCACGGCATACAGGCCAATGGCAAGCAGGAGGTTGAAGACTGCCGAAGGGTAGACCTGAAGATCGGTGACTGTGGGCGAGAAAGAGAGAGAGAAAGGTGGTGTGTTAGTAGTGATGATGTAGATTGACAATGCAGACTGCGGCAGAGCGTACTGAAGCTGAAGACATCACCGGCCGGAGGAGCCAGGATCATGATCATCGTTAGACCCCATTTGACGAGATAGGGGCCGAGGGGCGTGCCAAATGGTTGGGTCGAGGTCCAAAAGCGTGGGAAGGGCAGGATTCCTTGTCTGAACAGAGAGGGAAAGAAAGAGAGAGAGAGCAAAGGAGTTAACAGTTATGAAGAAGAAGCGATTAGGATGAGGGATTGTCTCACCTGCCACACTCGCGAAGAAGCCGAGAAGTGCCGAGAAGCACTGCGATGAGGTTCCCAAAAGAGCTGAGGGCAATGAGGATGTTGAGCGCACGAACAGAGTGGCCTTCACCAAAGACGTGATTGAAGAAGAGACTGGCTGCTGTCTGCTTTGCCGCCGCGAGCTCGGCCTTTGGTACTGGAGGGGAAACGATGCGTCAGAGGTAGTCGAGAGGGCTGGCTTGTATGGGACAAGGGAAGCTCACCGGCAGCAAAGTAGGCAATGTTGGCGAGGATGTAGAGGATGGTAACAACGACAAGAGAGATGAAACCATTGCGGCGAATCTGCTTGATAGGGTTCTGGATGGGAGGGCAGTCAGATCGGGATAAATGCACACAACAGCTGCTGTCAAGGGAAAGAGGAAGGCCGTGTTTCGTACTTTGATCTCGTTGACCATGTTGAAGGCATTGTTGTAGCCGGCATAAGAGAAAATGATCTTGTAGATGGCGTTGGTGGCACCGTAAGCCGAGGTGGTGCCGGAAAAGGAGTCAACAAAGTTTGCGTGAGGTTCCTTGACGCGGGTGTGACCGCCCAGGACGACGAGGCCGGTGATGGCCACAAAGATGAGCGTGAGGACCTTGACGGCGCCAATCGCGTTGGACACAATGTACGATGTGCGGGTGTGGAAGATGACGACTATCAACAGGGTTGTCAGTAAAGGTGTTTTGAGCTGGTTGTTTTTTTGTTTTTTTGTTTGTTTTTTTGTTTGTGTTTGTTTTTCTTTTCTTTTGTCTCGTCCCCCTCCAGATCTGTCACTCTTCGTCCACACTCACACAATGTTGCTACCGTGTAGCCGGCGACGGCCACGCCTTTGAGCTGCCAGTTGGTCGGCGTGTGGCCGCTGGTCTTGAAGAGGTACTGGGCCAGCACGATGGAGTTGCCGCTGCTAAACGAAAGCGCCACCGACTGGAAGGCAAAGGTGGTGGGGAACAGCCAGCGCGGGCGCGGAAAGGCTTGCTCGAGATAGACGACCTCGGAGCCGGAGCGGTTGGGGAAGTATGAGGCAAACTCGAGGTACACGCTCATGGACGCCAGCGACATGAAGAAGCCGAGCGCCCAGAAGATCATGCTGAGGCCGACCGAGCCGGCTCCCTTGTAGACGGTGGAAGCTGTGGTTGATGAGTCAGCACCCCCTTGTCTCCATCTCTCGCACTTGCACAACCTCACTCACGTGTAGAGTAGACTCCGGTCCCAACCATCATGCTGATGTTGACAAATATAATGGTGATGGGCCCGACGCCGTAGCCTAGTGGCGAGTGGCGCTCGACGGGCGCGCCCGTGGCCTCCTGGTACGCCGGCAATGAGCCATTCTCGGCCTTCTCTACGACGTAGCGGAGGCTGCCATCCGAGATCTCGCCAGCGCCCTCGTCGACAGCAGTGGCTTCCGCCTCCCGACGGCTGAACGGCTTCCGGAAGAAGGACATGATGGTGACTCGACAGCAGAATATCAAATACCGATAAGCAGTGGTTTGGCAAGCCAAGTCTCGACTGATCAGGGCTGAAGAGATTCAGACAGCGACGCAGTCGCGCTGATAGCAGGTAATAGTTCACAAAGAAAGACCTTCTGCTGCAAATCCCATGCTGCAGCCACTGCCTTTATCTACGGGCGTGATCATATGCGCGTACGTGCAACAAGAACGTCCTACTTATGGTGGCGTAAATGGCTGGCAGAGCGGAAAGGGAAGGTCGCAGAGAATATCCTTTTTTAATGCGGCTACACCGATGACGGCAATAACTACTAAAATGGCATTTTACAAGACGTTGCACAATAGCTGGGAGCTTAGGTTGCATTTCCGTTGTCTGCCAAGCCAACACCGCAATGGTTGGACGAAAGTACTTTGTCATATCTGTATGTCTGTATCTGGGGAGCAAGATAAAGGATAGAAAAAAAGTCGAGGGGAAAGGATATCAGGGGCGTTCTGATCGTCTCGCAAACGCACCCCACGAAATTCGTCAACCGGCGATGCAAAGACGTGATGATTCCAACCAATCAAACGACAGCAAACACCAGTAGGGGGGAGCTGGGAATCAGAAGTCGTGCTATGAGATGCAAGCTGGTTATTGGCTTGGATGCCAGCCCCGGTGCGCCGATCTTACTTTCTTTATATTGGCCAAGCCCGCAAACGCGATCGCTGCAGCCTGCCCAGAGCGGTCGACAGTCGGGAGAAATTGGAGGGTGCAATATGTGGATGAGGGCCGATGTGACGTCGTGATGATCGCCACAAGCTGGGCGGCCATCGGCACGGCCGAGAGCAGACAAAGATTGGGAAACAGCTTCGCAGAAGGGCAATATTGGGTGCGTCCAAGCGAACCACATGATGGCGTCGTATATTGGCCTGCCGTCGTGCTCATAGTCGTGGTGTTGTGCTGTCGTTGGGGTTTCTTTCTTTTCCACCCGCTTCTCTTGATGATCTAATCATTTGTCGAAGTGATTCACAGACGCATTCTCTTTCCAATATAGTCAGCTCATCAATAATATTTACATGAAAGGAAGCACAATAGCGTCTTAGTCCAGTGTTTCTTTGTATTGAACGAGGTTAGCGTTTATTAACACCAAGGACTGCCTATTGAAGTCCTTCTATCAGGGCCTTCTCGACGAGGGCTCAGTATCCGATGAGGCTCTCTCTTAACGGCAGTACTAGCATATTCAGCTCGTTGATGAGCTTGGATACCATTAGGCTACAATAGCAATCCTGAATAGCATACAAGGCCGGACTCTTCTTTCTGCTTGCGCAAAGACCTTGTCCGGATTACCAGCTTTCTATATAAATTCAGTGGTGGTTCTTTTACTTTTCTTCCTCCTTTTCTCTCCTACACCACAAGCGACAGAACCTACAGACCTCTTCCGCATCTACCTCCTGATGTAGATGAGCAAAACACCTCATCTGTCTCGCCATCATGCCAGAATGCCAAACTCAGTCAGTCCCAAGGGAACATATCGGCATGGCTTCGCCTGCCCTTGTGAGGCAGGTTTGGTTTCTGACAACGCCTTCATTCCACAATGGTCGCGATGTGATTGGGCCGGGGGCCCTCTTCTTGGTCCCACCAGGGACGCTGGCTCAGCGGACGCAAAGGCTGGCCCAGTACGTGGATGTCAGGCCGAGAGGTTTGCACCACTGCCTCCACGACGAGGATCTGTCCCGGCTCATCCTCATTAGGAATGGAAGCCCCAAGCCCCAGACATGACGTACACGAAACCGCCAGAGATGTCTTTTCCGTGCGTCTCGTTGGTGCGGCCATTGAAGAGGACGACTTCGGAATGCTCCCGGTCATCGCCCGCTCAGAGAACCCAGAGAGCGAAGGAGAGCTGAGCGATTTCCGCCTCTATGCCTGGACGGCAGGGCAGACCCCACTCATGCTGATGTCCCGACATGAGGCAATCGTCAGATACGACAATGCGGCAAAATCCGACCCTGCCATCGGGCAGGTGATAGATATGTGCCAGAGTCGGGACGTTCTGCCGACGAAGGGCTGGTCTGCGGCCCAAAATTAGTTCTCACTAAGCCAGTCACAAGAGGGATTCTCATTTTCCACCGGTACAGATTCAACCAAGTTTTCAACCAGGCGACACTTCGATCGACGTCGTGGGAGGCAGTAAAGGCGAAGCTGCCTCCCGTCGCGCCAGGCGAACACCTTACGCCAGTGTCCCAGTTGAAAGTGCGGGGAGCGTGAATATGTATGGCTTCTTCTTCTGCTTTTTCATATTCCTTTCCCTCCACCTACAAGAGGCCCTCCTGCCCGGCCCCTCCACCCTCGCGAGTCTGCCTCTTTCGTTCACAGCAGATGCTTTTTCAAACTCCAATTTCTAATGAGGTTCCCTACTGAACGTACAAAGGGAGAAATTTTTTTCTTTGATCGCAAGGCCAAAATTGATTCGAACGCATCCGTTTTTGTTCCTAGCAGATGCCTACATTATTAGGTGCCGTCATGTCCGGAGCTTAAAGACGACGACCTAGTTAATACTTGGTACCATCTCCATAGGCAAATCGAAGAAGCGGACAAGAGCTGGTCGAAAGCCGAGTTCGGAGAGATCTTCAATGCTAGTATGAAAGAGCACGCAACACAGGGCACCAAGCAGTTAGAAATGTTACAAAATGCACTGGCTGCTAGAAGAGGTGTTGTGTTTTTTGTTATCATCATCTCCCCGACATTTACATATGAAACTTCTTTCCACAAACAACAAACTTTCGACAAGGATAAACAAGACTTTTCGCCGTTGCAAATCCCGACTCAGTCAGACTGTCAGACAGGAATCCACGGGCTCATTCCAACTTATTATGCAGTGAACGAGCTAGACTGGATACAGCAAGCACCTACGCATGCAGACGTTCTAGACGCCTACATTTTGAAGACCGTTTCATGGCATAACGTTGACACGCTGAATCTCTTTCGAAATGCGGACTACGACCAAGCGCCCTCAGACAACGCAGCTACCTACGACGACGACGACGACGATACCCCCAGCTCCCGCGACGCCGGCAACCCCACCAGTTCGAGCCAGTTCCAAATCAGTGGCCTCCCCTGCAACGCCAACTAGAACACCTACTCTGGGACAGAACGAACTTGTAGACGCCATTCGCAGCATGGAACGGGAACGACGAAAGTACGGCGCGGCCGCAGAAGCTGGTATCATAGCGATGAGATTAAAGATGAATGGCGCCCCGCCGTTTTGAAGGAGCAGAGTGCCAAATATAGCGTATCTTCTCTTCCTGTCAGCGCTTTAGCTATTAGTCAATAAAGTTTCTGGCTTGTTTAACATATTCATTGCTCGCCATCTGCATGCGCCTTGTACGGCTTAGATTCCCTTGAACGAGTTGATAAAATTTCGGCTTTGCTAAGTCGTTAAGTATAATAGGCTTTCATTTGGGTTAAGAAAAGTGTGTGCGCCTACAAATAATCAATATTCTCAACCAAGTCTGAGAGGCTGAGCGGCTGGCTTATTCCCCAGGACAGCATCAATCTTTTCGAGGATTTCGGGCGTCAGCTTCTTGATGAAATCCAGCGACTCGACATTTTCCTTGACCTGCTGCACCCGCGATGCGCCCGTGATGGCTGACGAGACGTTTTCGTTCTTCAGCACCCAGGCCAGAGCGAGCTGTCCCTGCGTCGCACCAATCTCTGCTGCGATCGGCCGCAGGGCCGCGACCTGCTTGAGGTCTTTCTGCCAGGCTTCGTTGCCCCACGACGCGCGGACCTGGAGCGAGTACTTGTCCTGGGCTTCTGCCAGACGGCTGCCCTTTGGCGGCTCCTCCACGTCGTTGTACTTCCCCGACAGGATGCCCTGCTTCAGCGGCGACCAGACGGTCAGGCCGGTCCCGTACTTTGGGTACAGCCAGCGAAACTCGCCCTCGACCTTCTCGCGCACGAGCAGGTTGTACTGTGGCTGCTCGACGACCGGCCCGACGAGGCCCAGCTTCTGGGCAACAGCCCAGGCGTCAGCGATCTCTGCTGCGGTCCACTCGGATGTGCCCCAGTAGAAGACCTTGCCGGTGTCGATGAGGTAGTTGAACGCGCGCACGGTCTCCTCGATCGGCGTCTGGCGGTCCGGACGGTGCGCAAACACCACGTCCACATACGGCAGGTCGAGGCGCTTGAGGGAGAAGTTCAGGCCTTCGATAATATGCTTCCTCGACAAACCCACATTGTTGATCGGGTTGGAAGGGTCCGCAGAGTTGCTCTGGCCAAAGTAGATCTGTATTCATTCGACAAAGCAGATTTCTTTAGTAAGACATATTCTTCCATGAAGGGCTCTTCACGCAGGAAAAAAAGTATGGCTTACCTTTGTCGAAATAACAAGGTCGTTTTGCTTCCATCCGTAGTGCTTGATAGCCTTTCCCAGCACCACCTCGGCCTCACCGGCGTTGTAGTTTTCCGCAGTATCGAAATAGTTTATGCCCGCGTCGTGGGCGGTCTTGATACAGGCAAACGCCTCATCTGTTGTTTCGCAACCCTAGTCAGCTCGCAACACTACATAGCCAATCTACATCTTAATGGCAATGCTCACCGTCAGTCACATGGCCGCCGTGGGTGACCCAGCCTCCCAGGGACAGAGCCGAGACTTTTAAGCCAGTGCGGCCGAGAAATCGGTATTCCATATCGTGTTTTAACGGTGCGAGACTTGTGTAGGAAGATGTTGGTATGCTGGTCGCAAATCGTGGATGGAGCTTATGCTTCCTATATAGCATGGGATATACGCGACGGCTAATTGTTCGCTGGAAGCACGTCATGGTTGATAGCAAGGGTCTCGTATTGTGCATGTGCCTGGACAGTGTGTTTTTACACTTTTAGACATCTAGAGGCGTCATTATTGCGGGTCGCAGTCAAGCTGTCCCGCGTTGGTCGCTTTTGGCGCCGTCTTATAAGCCGTTGGGTACGGTTTAGATGCCACGGAAGTCTTATACAGCGCGATCTGTATTTGTTGAACGTGTTGAATGTATCTTATTTTTTTGTCAACCGTGGCCCAAACACAACATAGTGGCCATGGTATTGACGGATAGCTGCTAGCATGGAGGGATTTAGCGTCGGGTTCATCTTTGAAGGCGGGGTTGTTAATCACGACCTGTGTTTGCTGAATTGCGTGTCCGGCATCGGCTTCGTATCTATGGAGGAAATGCAAGCATCACGTAATCAAATTGTGTATGTACACATTGCGACAGAACAAGATAGGAAGCCGCGAATGAAGGCTAAACTAGCAGATTGAACTAAAAGCCCCACACGTGGTTAAGGCACCACCTACCAAAACGTAAGTATCTCAAATTCGACCACGACTGGATGACCTCCCAGAGCACTCCGCCGCATCATTATCGTAAAGCGAGCAACGCTGTGAGTACCGAGAATGCTATATCTACAATATGTGATCGGATGGAAAGAAGAAAGCACGGGGAATACAAATTGCTTCATTTCCATTTCCGTATTGCTTCCATCAAACTGTCTGTAATCAGTCCTGAAGGTGACGAGACTCCAAAAACACGAATCGACTTAACCTTCTAGACTTTGTGATCTATCTCTAATGCCATATGGACTGACGTCCGGCAGCTGACGTCGGGGCCGTCGCTTACCAGGCGCCGGCCGCAGCAAGCAAGCTGGGAATGTAAGCCGGCCCCGTTTTCCACTGAGCGCCGCTTCCATGCGATCACGAACGGCGTTTACGCGCCTGGCAAGCGACCAGTTAGCAGTGAAGTGCAATGTCCCATTCCGCCCGGCGACGGCAGCTGCCGCGGCATCGCGGTCAGACAGCACGATATTGCGAAACAAAGTCTACACGATTATGATTTTGGTTAACGATGCTACTATAAACAAGGGAGCGACATACTATTCGTTCAAGAGCATCGCTCAGTATCGAACAAGCAGGTGATCGACGGTCGCCCAGTAGCCGGCCACGGTCCAAGAGGTCGAGGATCTCACGATCCAAGTCGGCAGAAGGGCGGTTAAGCAACATGCGGCACGCCATCAACGCCGCAGCTCGCTGGTTCTCTAGTAAGGCTAATGCCACCTGGTTGGAGGAAGTCCTAGTCGGGAGGGAGGCCGCTTCTGCCGGTCAGCATCTTCAGCAAGGGCACGCTCGAAAATCCCGCAGACCGAGGTAAGGGCCTGAATCCGGCGAGCGATCTGCTGTGAGCGGTCAGCGTTTGCCACTTGCATTTGGGCGTCCGCAGCAGCAACTAGCGTCTCCCGTGTCTCGCAGCGGAAAGCCCAGATGTGATGGGCCAAGTCAACAAGTTCGTCTGGAATCTTGGCAAAATTAGCGGAGAACAGGCGATGAAGAACTTCCGACTGACATACCTTGACACAAGCCTGGCCGTCGGTTTTGCATGCGACGCACCGCGTACGATCGCCTTTGACGGCTAAGCAAGAAACCCTGTTCACAATATCTAGGTGAGCTTTCACAATGCAGCGAAGGCACGGTGCCTGTCGTTTTGTTAGCTTATCGTCGAGAAATCGGCATTCACAGCACACTCACATTCTCAGGAGATGGCTCAGAGGTCCAGACAATACGACCATCATTGCCGGGCGCAGGAGCCGGATACAACGCCAAAAGCCTGCTTCGAGAAATGCTGGCACTCATTGTTTGTTATTAAGGTACTTGTTTTAAAATATGTAGCAGTGATTAGAATCAGAGACAAGGGAAGGCCACATTAAGATGATGGGCGTGATGCTGATGGCAGAGAAATATTGGATAGTGTTGGTTGAGACGAATTCACCACGCTCTCAGATGAAACCGCCGTGTTATTGAAAGCAAAATCAAACAAAGCACTGCGACCATGAATCACCTGGGCCTTCGCGATGAATGCGCGAGACTTGAACTTTTGGGTCAGAACCGCCCATCTCAATAAGAGTGGCAGCGTTGAGCTAGTCCTTAATACCCGTTGCTTTCTTTCACATCTCGCTTTCTAGTAGTAAATGGCATGCTTTTCTCACGCAAAGTATTGCAGAGGCATCACGAATTTCCCTTGCATTTCCGGCGAAGCTTTCTGCATGAGCTTGACGCATTCTCCCTAAAGAAGCTCGGTGGCACATGCCGATTTCAGGTCATCCATCCTTCTACCCTTACGCATACACGGCTCGGCTATCGGAATCAATCTGAAGCCCCGAGGCCTAGATAATTCTGTACGGCAAGCAGGCCAGGCTCTAAAAGCCACGTGGAATAATCCGAGATAGCCCGAGAAGACATGGGTGGCTGGAAATGCCTGCAACAATTGCTACGTTGTATGGATAGGAGGACCAGCGTCGTCCATGATGCAAGGCGGTTGGCATGAGACTTTATCTTGCGATCAACAGGATCAATGTAGAGCAATATCTGACAAGGCTCGGCACCACAGAAGTCGCCTAAAGCCGATCTCGTGAGAGTTGTCGTCGCCGTGGGGGGACGGTGCGGCTTTGTCGGCGATTTCGTGAGAGACATACAAGTCCTGATACGAAAGGCCGTCTCCCTCGTGAATATGAGGACGAGAAATGTGTAATAAGGAACTTGGAAACAAAGTTGCGATCTCCGTGTGCCCACTTGACGCAAATTCACCTGGCCAGATGATCGTCCTACACAATTAGATAAGGCGTGCTACTGCAACCTACGATCAGTGGTTCGCAGGACAGGCAGCCAGGGATATGTCTCAATACGAACACATATTTCAGTGGCAGCAGCCGTGGTGCTACTAATATCTGTTCGAGACATTGTCATTGCTAGCAGCGAAAAGAAGAAGAATTCATCAACAAAAGGCCGCCCATCCCACGCCGGCGTACTTTTTCTCTCCAGTCGTCGAGCACAAAAGCTTGTTTTCTTATCGAGGACAGAGAAGATCGCGGTGAGACATGCACATAGCCAAAGACGGCGTTATGACACGAGAAGGCAGAGTAGTGAGATAGGCCACGCAGAGCTGTTTCTTTGATCTGCTCGGGATTTCTACTTTTGACTTTTGATCTTGATTCGGCTGCTATTGAATGATTGTTATATTAAGGAGGGGACCACGACCACTGCACGGCCCAGACTGCCAGACAAACTGTGCACCACTCTTTTATCTTTAAAAAGCAAAAGACTAAATGAATGAATGACCTGTCATGGATCTCAACGCATCACTCAGTATAGCAGATTACGGCATGCAGCCGCCGCTGCCGCAGCAGCAGCAGCTGCAGCAACTACTGCCGTCTTGGCAGGCGCTCAGCCTCACCGCAGCCGACCAGCGCGTCCTGTTTGTGGCGGCGCTGGCCGTGACCTGGCTGTCGAACCAGCTGTCGGCGGCGCTGCTGCATCGCTGCTACAGGGCGCACTACTCCAAGATGAAGGCGCAGGACGGCGACCGGCTGAAGGACAGCGTGCGGCGGCTGTCGCGGGACCTGGGCATGACGCCCGTGCGGATGGCGCTGGTGGGACTCAACTTTTTCTGTCTGAAGCGGTTCCTCAGCATCAGTTCCATCTCTGAAGCCGAGTATGACCAGGCCCAGATATCATGGTAGGCTGCCTCTGTCTCTCTCTCTCTCTGTCTCTCTCTCTCTCGTTTCATTCCCCTTCTCACTCCTTCACAGGGTTGTTCTCGCGGCCGGATACACGTCTGAGCTGACCGGATATGTGAGCGAGCTGCGCGGCGGCAGCGGCATAGGGCTCAGCTACGTGGTGTCGCTCATGCACCACCTGGTGGCCATGGCCGTGGCCGTGTTTGTCAACCGGTGGATGCCGTGCGCGCTGTCGAGCGGCGGCCGCCACTGGCTGCGGGTGCTGTCGGGCATGATTGTGTTTGCAGTGGCGCTGGGCGGCATGCTGACCAGTCTGCTGCGCATCCTCTATCTTCATAACCGGCTGCTGCAGGCAGAGGCTCTGAAGCAGACACCAACAACAACGACAACAACAACAACAACAACAACAACAACAAAGACGATAGAAAATCGGCAGCCGGCCACTCAATCTGTCCGCTGGGCCGCCTTTGGGCTGACCTGGGCGCTGACGGGCACCATCGCCTGCGCCTGGTGGGAAATTGTCTCGCGCTACCACGTGCACAGCGAGGACATGTACAACTACCTGGGCGGCCCGATGATGGCGACGGCCATCGCGGTGGCCTTCTTTCTCTTCTGGGTCCAGTGGAAGTGGGTGGTGCTGTGGCACGCCAAGATGAAGAAGCTCTGGCAGCCGCAGCGGCCGGTGCAGCACCTGTCGATGCAGCAGATGCCCGTGCTCTGCGTTGCGGGCGGCTCCCTGGTCGGCCTGATCTCTGTTGCCTGCTCGGCCGCGCAGAGCACGGCGGCGCTGCGGGTGGTGATCAGCATGCCCTGGGCCTAGACGACCACAGATTTTAGGGGTGGGGGGAGGGGGATGAGAGAGAGAGAGAAGAGACGGTTGGAATGGAGATGGGGATAGGCAGAGAGCGGTGTTTTGTGTGAGACACTGACTGATGCAAGGGAATGTCGATCTGTGGGTTTTCCTGGGTGTTTTTGCTCTAGAAAGTGTGAATGGGATTGACGAAGACAAGAGGGATGAGACGACGGGTGCGCTTTTAGTATTAGACAGTTTTACCTTATTGTTTCCAGTCGCTGAAAGGCACTACAAGGTCGATGAAGTCGTTATAAATAGATAGAAATTTACTATTATACAGTTGCCATAAACTCTGTACGTCGCTGTATCTTACATCAGAACAGGCCCCTATAGACAGACAGATATCACATTGCTGTAGCTCAGCTGTATCTTAAAACTGTACTCCGCTGTTGGTCGCTATATAACTGCCGTACGTGCTATATCTTACATGGAGACCTCTATACGTCGATAAGCCGCTGTAAGCCGCTGTAGGCCGCTGTAAGCCGCTATAGCCGCTGTTCATACGCTTTTGCACTCGTGCCTGACGCCCTCTCCCTCCGCCATCCTCAGGAGCGTCTCCTCGAGCTTCTGCCGGAATAGGCCCGCCTGCCGGTCCGAGAACACCTGCCGGTCGTAGCACACGTTGATGACACAGTCGCCGCCTTTCAGCGACACGACGCCCAGGGCCAGCGTGCCGCCGACGCTGTGGTGCGCCGTGGACACCCGGAAGGAGACATCAGTGATGGCCCAGCTGGGCTCTTCTGCCTTGTCACTGCTGCTGCTGCTGGAAAGACGAGTCTCCGTCGGCACGAACACGCCCAGGTTGGACATCTCCACCGTGCGGTGTCGCTGAGCGCCCATCAGCCCGACGGCGCGGCCGATGTATCCGTCGGTGCGGCCCATCAGCCTCTGATAGCCGTGTGCCCTGGCGTGCTGACCGGCCTGTGCCAGATCATCGCGGACGTGGCGCGTGTACTGCGCAGCCGCGGCCCAGAGAGCCGACAGGGTCAAGGGGTCGTCCAGGGGGTCATCGCCCAGGGGCGCTCCTCGCTGCGGTGTCTTCTTCTTCTGCTGCTTCTTCTGCTTCTTCTGCTTCTTCTGCTTCTGCCGCACTCGATGTCCCCAGTAGACGTGCCCGACCTCGTCGGTGATGGCATCGTCGTCGGACCCCGTGAAGCGCCGGTAGCTGACGGCCACGCGCGACCTCCCAAAAACGGCCTCTGGGTACAGGTTGCCGGCCAGGACGGCCATGACGGCCGCGTGCAGGACTCCCGTGAAGGAGGAGGGCTCGCGCCCTTCTTGGCGGCACGCCGCCATGAGCCGCCCCATCGTGGCCGCCGGCAGCCGCACCGACGTGCAGGGCGGCCGCGGAGTCAGGGCTGCAGCCTTGGCGGCGTCCGGCTCGTCGACCTCGCCGCCGGTGCGGCGCTCGTAGCGGCCGTGGGGCGCGTTGTGGAGCACCAGCCGGCGTCCAGAGTACTTCCAGTCGGCCCAGATGCCGCGGGCCAGCTCGCGCGCGATGTCGGCAGCCAGGCGCGGCCAGGACGGGTCGCGCTGAAAGGCGGCCAGGCCGTGGCTGAGCCGGGGGTTGTCCTCTGAGGGTGTGTCTTTTTTGGCGTCTTCTTTCTTTACTTCTTTCCTTTCTTCTTTCTTGTCTTTTTTCTCTTCATCTTTCTTGTCTTCTTTCTCTTCATCTTTCTCTTCCATATCTTTGTCCTTCTCCTTTTGCTTTTCCTCCTTCTCCCCCTCGTTTATCAGCCGCAGCAGGCGTCTGTGAAATGCCAGCGTCGACATGCCGTCAAAGCCGATGTGGTTAAAGCACAGCAACACGTGGCGGCCCTGCAGCACGACGACGCGCCAGTGCGGCGTCGCCGGCTCGCTGGGAAAGATGCGCAGCGCGTCCATGTTCGCGACGTCTTCCACGGTCAGGCCCGGGTCGTCGAGGAAGACGAGGCAGGCGTCCAGGTCGACGCTGTCCAGCTGGACGGCACGGCGCTCCCAGCGGCCCTTCTTGGTATCGCGACAGCGAATCATGGACGTGCTCAGGCGCGGGCAGTCCCGCAGCATCTGGCGCAGCGCCGGCTCCAGCAGCGGCCGCGTAAGCAGCCCAGGAGCGCCGCCGGCCGTGCTCTCATACGTGGCGCTTGTCACGATATTGGTCTGCAGCCGGGCGTCATGGAAGAAGCTATAGAGGCGATCGGCTATGCCTGCGGGAGAGACAGCGCAGGGGATGTCAGCGCATGTAGGCATATGAGAACGGAGGGGGAGGGGGGTTCTCTCGCAGGAAGATCTATGCAGCTACAGACGACGTACATGTTTCTGGTAGGAACTGGTAGCCGGTGCGGCTCTCTTTGGGCTCTGACATGATGGCGGATGTGACTGTTTGGTTGGTTGGTTGATTGATTGGCCGTTTGCCTGCTATCTTGTTTGCTTGTCTTTTTTTCGTGCTTTTTTTTTCAGCGTTTATGTGCTCTCTTGACTGTTACTAAGCTCATGGACTGTGAGGGCCTTTCCCTTTTATTTTACCTCAGATGGGGTTCTGGACTTTCTCCCCGTGGCGAGCGGTTGAGGACTTTCATCACACGACGTCGCATCACAATTACCTTGTTACTATGTACGATACCATGTCTCACAGAATCCCTCATTCCGATCAATCACTGGGGCTTTGTATTTTGGATATCCCCTTGCAGACTGTTGCGACAATGTCTCACTTCAGGAACGGTATGTCCCAAGTCTCGCAATGAGACAGGCGACAGGGAGAAGAGGTACGACATACGGAGTAGGAAACCGGTTTTAGCCAGCAGAACGAGGCATGCCGAGTGTAAGTCTATTTTGTATCCGATCCGATCTATAAACTATAATTCTATCCCGACATTCTCCGCGCTCCTTGCTTCATGCTCTGGAAGCCGTATCTAGCCCTTACAGCGTGGTAGTGCCTCTTTAAATGTATACAGCCATTTGCATGTACTGCACCCAGTGTTGTTGAATGATGACTAAGCAGGCAATGGCAGACCCTACTAGGTGAACAATATGGGAATGTACCTCGCTGCTTCATCTGGCGAGAATCAGGCCAGCCTGTCCAGCAGATGTAGCAGATGTAGCGGATGTAGCGGGTGTAGCGGGTATAGTGAATGCAAAAACAAACCAGAGAGCTCATCGGAATCCTCTTCTCAATCTGCAGTCAATTTTTTCAGCCCCGTCTCACCCCCCCAAAATCTATTTATCTATTATTAGTCTATTTCTCCAGTCTATCTAGTTTATCAAAATTATCTCTCGACCTTCTATCCTCGGCACAACCTTCTCGCACACGCCCTCGGACTGCCTCTTCTCAACAGGCCAGCAACCTTTTCCGCAGGGCCGGGTCGTACGCGAACAGGTACAGCCCGCGGACGCCGCGGGTCAGCAGGACGTTGACCGAGTTGAGCACGATGCGCTCCTTGTCGGCCGCGGCCGTCTCGTCGTTCTTGCGGCCCATGAAGGCGGCGTGGTCCTCGTAGCGGTCGGCGCGAACGACGAGCGAGTCGGTGGCGGCGTCGTAGCCGATGCTGGGGCCGAGGATGACGCCGGCATACGTCAGGTCGAAGCCCTGGATGGTGTAGACGCTGCCGCAGTAGCGGTAGCTGTCGGGCTGCTCGGACCAGGGCTCGCGGATCTGCGGCAGGTACTTGTCCCAGGGGATGCGGAAGCCGTTGCCGCAGTCGACGTGCCAGACCTTTTGTGCGGCGCCGCCTTGACCCGGCTTCGGTAGCCGGTACGGCCAGTCGTACGTCGACAGCAGCCGGCAGCCACCGCCGTGCTCGTCGTTGCGCCGCATCAGCTCCCGGTACAGCTCGCCGGCGTCGTCATAGATGCGGAAGTCAAACGCCTCGGAATCGCCGGCCGCTCGCCGTTCTGCGTCCGCCGTCGGCCTCGGCAGCACTTGTCGCTCCACCGACAGCGCCTGGATCCAGCGCTGCATGTCAGGCGCCGCCGCCACGCGGAACTGCTGGCCGAGCTGGTGCCGGGCCACGGACGACAGCCCACCGGCGGCAGCACCACCACTACCAACAAACTCCTCCAGCTTGTCGTCATCCCAGTACGCGTCGAAACGCAGCGACTGCTTGCCGTCAAAGACGACGACCAGCACCTTGGCCAGCTTCATCAGCTCCTCCAGCTGGTTGTCGCCAAAGAAGCGCTTGTACGCGTTCTTCTTGGACAGCAGCAGATGCGCCTCGTCCACCAGGATCACATCGGCCGGGTCTGCCGGACCGGCTGAGCTGCGGCCGCGCGGCCGCTCCTTTTGCAGCCGGTTGATCAGCGACGTCGGCCGCTCCAGGTCCGTCTTGCGGATGTAGGGGAACTGCGCCGAGATGCGGTGGTACAGCTTGAGCATCTCCGGGTGGTTGACCACCAGGTAGTTTTCTGTGTCGGTGAGGCTGTTCTTGTCGTCGTCCTCGTCCTCCGCTCCGGCCACGCGAGACCGCCGCTGCAGCTCGTTGAAGAGCGCGTTCAGGACGACGCTCTTGCCGGTGCCGGCATCGCCCTGGATCACAAACACCGACGGCCTCCCGGTCTTGCCAAACGACCGCAGCCCGTCGCGGCAGAACTGCAGTACCCTGTCGCGCAGCTGCTGCTGCTCCTCCGACAGCGGCACGTTGGACAGCTTGGCAATGGCATCGCGGTTTTCCTCGTTGCGGGCCGCCGACACCTCCCGGTCCTCGTCTTCGTCTAGATGCTCTTCTTCGGGTTGTGGTTGTTGCTGTTGCTGTTGCTGTTGTCGCCCGCCCTCCTCGTCTACCTGCTGCTGCTGCAGTCGCACAGCCAGGCCGCCCTTGTTTCGGCTGCTGCGACGCGTCGCCGCCGCCGCCGCCGCCTGCACCTGCTTAGCCACCCGGCCGCTCTTGGGAGGCATTTTTTTCTTTCTCTTTCTCGTTTCTTCCTTCTTCTAATTTTTCTCTCTGTTATGCCGTCTCCAGCCAATGAAAATGAACGTTGGGGATCAACGACTGTCGGGGATGTTGATGCTGTTGTGTTGGCTTGGATTCCCGGCTCGGCACTCACGGCGGTTAGATCCTGCTGATCCTCCTGCTTGATCGATCCACTGTGGGCCTGACAAAATCGGATGTCTGCCCTTCACCCGAAACTGCCGTCAGCGTTGCATTAGTTGCTGGATTCTGTGGGACCGGCCTTTACGTCGTAAGGCCTGCGCGACATAGTCTAATTCGACATCTGCATCCCGACGCCGTGGCGATATAGGTCCCTTGGAAGCAAAAAGAATGAGCATGTGGGAGATTTATAAAAAAAAAAGGAAAAAAAGGAAAAAAAGGAAAAAAAGGCCATATGTGCATCACTTTAATACATGTACACGCACAACCCGTTCTGCCCTCACAGCTCACAGCAGCCCATCTGGCCCTCACTCGTCCGGCCCCGTAAGCGGCTCCGTCGACGGCGGAATGATGCGAGCCGACAGCCTTGGCGGCACGCGGAAGGCCGAGTCCGCATCAAAGGGCCATAGCGGTCGACGGATGCGCTGGTGGCCCAGCCGGCGCAGGTCCTGGTCGACGCCGCCGGGCGTGAGCGCCAGCATCCAGTCCGCGGCCATGTCGTAGAGCTGCGGCTCCAGGTAGCCGATCTTGACGAGCACGATGTCGGCCTCACGCGGCCGCAGCTGCAGCCTCGTAAAGTCGTGCTCGTAGTGGTACGGCTTGCGCAGCTCCGTCAGGATGACAAACACGCGGCCGACCTGCAGGACCACCTCGATGCGTGCATACCGGTCGCCATGCCGTATGGCGTGCACTCGTCCCGTCAGCGTGATGGGACCTGCGTGTAGGTTGTCGACGGCGGCACCGGCCGTCACCGTCACCGTGCTGCCGACGCCGGCGGCCACGGCGACGCGCACGGCCTCGGGGCCGGGGATGCTGGCGTAGATGACAGTCTTGATGTGCGGAGCCGGCAGCGGTGGCTGCGCACTCGGGTCGAGCTCGGCGCGCGCCAGCAGCTGCGTCAGGCCCCAAGTGACATCGCCGGACCCGCCCGCCGTCGGGTTGTCGCCCGAGTCAGACACAAAGTAGGGCCGGGCGGCGTTTGGCGCCAGCGCCACGTCGAGGCACTCATCCAGCGAGCCCGTCGGCGCCACAAAGTGGAAGTCAGCGCGCGCTGCCCAAAACAGCCGGGCCAGCCGCTCGGCGCCGGCTGCCACGGCGTCAACGTCCCAGCCCGTCACCACCACGGCCGCCCGGTTGCGCGGCTCGTCTGCCCACGCATAGCCCACCCACACGGCCGCATCCAGGATGCCCGGCAGGGCCTCGACCGCTGGCACGGCCGCGTAGATGTGCTTGGCCGGCTCGTCCCGCGTCGACGTCTGCTCGCCCGGTAGCAGGATCGGAACCGGCACCCAGGCCTTGATCGGGCGGCGCTTTTTATTATTACCATTATTTTTATTTTCCTCCTCCGCCTCCAGCAGGCACGCCACCAGGTTGCGGCACGCGCGCTCTTTGGTGTCGAGCTCGTCCTCGTGCGGCGCCATGCGGTAGCACGTCACCAGGTCCAGCATGTGGGCCAGCGCCCGCGACACGTTGCCGTGCAGGTCCATGGACGCCGACACGAGCACGTCCGGGCCCACGACGTCGCGCACCCGCCGCAGAAGGTCCGCCTCGGAGTCGTCCAGGCCCTCGACCACCATGGCGCCGTGGATGTCAAACCAAAGCCCGTCGAGCGTGCCAGTAGCAGTAGCAGCAACGACGTCCGTCAGCCTCGACACCATCTCGTTCGCCAGCTCCTCGTACGCGGCTCGCGTCACCATGCCTCCGGGAAGCGCACGGCCGATCAGGGAGCCCCGCCAGTCAGCCGCCGCCGCCAGGGGCGTCCCGGCATCGAGGAAATGATACAGGCCAACGGCGGCATCGCCTGTCTCCGGATGGAAAGCTGCCGCGTCCGTGCGCGACGGCGTGAACGTGGACGTCTCGCAGGCGAGACCGCAGATGGCAATCACCGGGCGGCGCGGCATCGCTACTGCAGACATGTCTGTTCGCCGGGAGAATGTTTCTGTTTGGAACTTTCTGTTTGGTAGAAACACTCTTTTGTCGTCGGAATGGCTGATCGCACTTCCCACTTCCTCTTTGGGAAGGTGGGTGACTCGCGGGTCACGTGCTGCCGATACAGCCGGATATCAGCTGCCCGGCGTCGCTCTTCCGCAAGACTGCATGCCTGGGCCGTTTCGTGTTTGTTGACCCGAAGGCCGAATTCAAATCTTTGGGAGATCTGACGGCCGATACATCCTCTAAATACAGCGAAAAAACTAGCGGATGTCGAGCCAGAACATGTGTACATCGGAGTATGGGCGTTCTAAAAACGACCGAGGTAGACATGATTTATAGAGTAGAAACGAAAGGTGGGAAAAGGGCGATTAGCACGAGAACGATTTGTTTTATTGTTTGAAGATGAGGAATAAAAAGCATCTAAAGATCTACAACAATATTATGCTTGAAGTTGATTAATGGCTCCATTTCAATTGATGATGTACAGATTAGCTCTCGGTAGGATAAACCATGACGCAAGATGAGAATAAGTTGATTGCCACATGGGATGTCTGCCAAGGTAAGCTGTAACTGAGTATGTCGGTATGTTTCATTCTACGCCCTGAGAATAAATGCAACTCGTTTTTTAAGGCACGAGTATGTCTGAAAGATTTCATCGCGCTCTCGTGCGCACAGCTACAGACCGGAAGATTTGTAGGCGTCGGAAAACAAACGAATCAAGGAGCAGGTTTCCCAGATTTCTCTCTTTAAATTCGTAAGAGAACCGAGCCTCAAGAAACTGTAAGACGGGTTTCCTTCGAATCTAGTAAAGACCTTTGGCATTTTTGGTGACTGCAACGGTTATGTTCTCAAAGTGTCTATAAAAGACAAGACAAGATGGGAGTCGAGACAAGACAAAGAAATAAGTCAGTTTAAATAGTAGTCCTGTGACTGTTTAATACCCACTTGCCTCTCTGCAATATTCCGCACAGTAAGGCTAGTTCTCCCAACAAATCTAATGAACATCTCATGTCCGAAATTCCATGTTTCTTCAGTTTGATGCCTGTAAGGTTTATGGCACTAATACATTCGTTGATCTGCTTATCGCTCTTGTCGCTTTTCAATTTGCTGTCGTCGTCGTCGTCTGGTCGCAGAGGTGATTGCATCTATTGTATCATTCAGTGCGATCTTCCCGGGTTTCTTGGCCTTAACAACATCGAGTGAAGTCACGGTCAACAGTTGGAGCGCCACCTGCCAGTCAGTTATTCTATCTCCAGGTGAACATGAGCTATTAATGGCGTGCTTCCGTGAAAAGGTTGCTAATGACAAGTGCTTCTAACTCCGATCTCGCCAGTAAGGATATCCACATCGACACACCCCCACCTCTTTCTGTAACTGTGCCCAGACACGACAAGCGAAGCCCAGATCGACAATGAGTCCCGCTCTTGACCACATTGTGATCCTGGTCCCCCACCGGGAGCTGCACGCCTTACCCGCATGGGTGACCGACTCGTTTACGGTGATCAACGGCGGCCAGCATGCCGGCGGCCTGACGGAGAACAAGCTGATCCTGTTGCAGGACGGCGTGTATTTGGAGCTGATTGCCTTTGTCAGCGGTGGCGATGATGGCGAGGCCGGCCGCCAGAAGCATCGATGGGGCACCCAGCCCGAAGGCCGGATCATCGACTGGGCGCTGAGTCTCGCAGGGACGGCCGAACAGGCTGACGATGAGTTCTCCGAGATCCAGGCCCGCGTCCGCGCCGCCGATGCCGGTCTCGTGTATGGGGATCTCGTCACCGGTGGCCGCACGACGCCCGACGGTGTGGTCCTCAAATGGGCCACTGCCTCGCCTGCAGTTTCTGGCAGCGGCAGCGACGTGGCCGGCGGCCTGCTCCCGTTCTGGTGTCTCGACCGGACAGAGCGTCAGCTGCGCGTCCCCTACGCCTCTGCTGGCGGCAGCCTGGCCCGCCACGCGTCAGCCGCAGTCGGTGTCGCCGGCGTCACGCTCTACCTCACCGACGCGGCACTTCTCGACCGGCTCCGCCGCGTGTACGACGCCGTCCTGGCCCGGAAGGCAGAGCTCGAGTGGGAGCTGGCCGTGCCGGAGAGGCCCCTGCGCGGACAGCCGAAGGCGCGGCTGCGGCTTGTCCTCGTCGCGAACCAGGAACGAGGGAAAGAGCAGCAGCAGCGGATCGAGCTGTCGCTCTTCACAACGGGCGAGCCGCAGATCGTCGGCGGCCACTTTGTGGACGGATGGCGGATCGATGTTCGGCTGGTCAAGGCGGAGTGACCAGAGCGCAGAGATCAGAGTGGAGATGTGGCTTGGGACTTTTCTGCAAGAGAGCTATGCTTCCTTTTTTGTCTGGCGGGTCAGGGCTGCATGACAGCCTCAGAACGCATTGGCCATCGGTGGACGACAAAACCGGCTGATTACCCCATCTACACTCCGTACTCCGTACTCCGTACCCTTTACTTAATAGCGATCACATTTCCCCCCCTACTTTTCTCATGACTGCAGAAACAAGTGTCCCAAGATGACTGCAAATGGCCGTCGTAAACCCTCTTCGCCGCTGGAGCTCCTCGTTGGCGATCTCGACAAGCAGGCAAAGACGCTCACAGACTATCTTCGGGCGAGCTCGCTGCCCGAGCCAAGCTTCGAGCGCGATGCGCCAACTTCCGTCCTGCCTTTAGATGCTCCCGAGGAGGTACAGGATGCCCGGGAGCAGCTCATGGACCATGCCCTGCAGATCTTCCAGCTCGTCGCCGGTCCCAGCGAATACCTCGAGACCGTCCAGACGAACGTGAGTGCAGTTTCTCAGTTTTCTCAATTTTCTCAATTGTCGCACATCGGGACACAAGTCCCTAACAAGTACAGTATCACTACATGGAAGTCCTCCGCTGGATGAGCCGCTTTCGCATCTTTGAGCTCGTGCCCCTCGAGGGCAGCGTCTCGTACGCCGACCTGGCCGCCAAGGCCTCCGTCTCCGAGCTGCGCCTGCGGTCCCTTGCCCGCATGGCCATGACGAACCACCTGTTCGCCGAGCCGGAGCCGGGCTTCCTCGCTCACTCGGCCACGTCGGCCGCGCTGGTTGCCGATAACCAACTCGCCGATCGCCGGAACTGGATGGGCCGCATCATCGCCCCGTCCATAGCGTCCATGGTGGCGGCCCACGAGCGCTGGCCCGACAGAACGGCGCCCAACCAGACCGCCTTCAGCGCCGCTTTCGACACGGACCTGGTTATGTACGAGTACATCGCCCAGCAGCCTGAGCTGTACCGCCTCTTCGGCCGCGTCATGGAGGGCCTCGCCGCCAGCCCCAAGAGCGGCCTCCAGCACCTGGTCAACGGCTTTGCCTGGGACAGTCTCGGCCAAGCCACCGTCGTCGATGTGGGTGGTTTATACTAGAAAACTCTTAGTTTATGACGAGGCCGACGAAGTCCCTTACTAATTGTACCAACAGGTTGGCGGCAACATTGGACACAGCTCCGCGGCCGTGGCAAAATCCTTCCCCGCGCTGGACTTTATCGTCCAGGACACCGCGCACGTCGTCGAAGAGGGCAGGAAGGCCGTCAAGGAGAGGGACAGCGCGGCCGTCGCCGGGCGTATCCGGTTCCAAGAGTACGACTTCTTCACGGAGCAGCCCGTCAAGGGTGCGGGCGCGTACCTGTTCCGGCAGATCTTCCACAACTGGGACTTGCGCACTCGGTCCGCATCCTGAAGAGCACGGTGAGATCCATGGCCGCAGACTCCCACGTGCTCATCATGGAGTTTGTTCTTCCCGAGCCGGGCACCGTGCCGTCGGTCAACGAGCGCGTGCTGCGGTCCCGGGACGTCGGCATGATGCAGCTGTTCAACTCGCTGGAGCGCGATCTAGCCGACTGGAAGGCCCTTCTCGCCGCTGTGGATCCGAGGCTCAAGATCCGCGCCGTGAATACGCCCTTTGGCAGCTTCTTTTCGGTGATCGATGTCGTGCTGGAGGGCTAAAGTCCAGACCTTGCTTCAGTCTTTGACCTTGGCACAACAGACACATCCTCTACGTTCTGTTGGGAAGTTTATCGTACGAGATATTTTGTAGTAGCTAGCTTCTAATTGTCAGGGGAAAAAAAAGTCATACAGCTCAATCACAAACAACAACAAACAGAGACAACGACAAGAAAGTTTTGTATATTCACCTCACTAAAAGTGGTTCCGATCCTCGGGTATATGCAGATGGCGGTCTAAGGTAGTATGCGCAAGCACATGGAATAATCCTTGAGAGTGGTCGGCGTAAGAAAGTGACGCCATTGAATCTTCCATATACTGAACGAGCATGTGATAGACCATGCTCAGCATATATAGCACAAGGAAGGCCACGACGTAAACAACATTGATGGCAATCAACGGGAGGATAACCACGCAGCACAGATAGCCAAAGCCAGGGAAGACAAAGCCAAGCAGTGCGACCACATTCATACAGGCCAGGACAACATTCCATAACGGCATGTTCACCCCCTCAATGGACCGCAGTGCGGGACGCATTGGTGAGAGTTTTGCGGGCATTGTTCGCAGGGAGGCTGACCTGGAGAATATCAGTAGAAAAGGGATTCAGAGGGACGACTTACCTTGGATTGCCGTTTCGTGCTTGTGGCTTGTAAGAGACTGGAGATGGACAGATGAATGTGAGTGTCGAGTGAAAAAAAAAAGACATGAAGGATGCAGCAGAACAGGCGTCGTATTTGTATGCAGAGGGGGTTCTGGTTGTGACAAAATAATTGTTCATTCAGACGTGACCCCATTGTGCCTTTCCTTTTGACAGTCAAAAGAAGCGTCAATGACAGAAGCCCAACAAGGACAGTAAAAGAACACTGATTGCCATTTCAAGACTGCCCGACAATAAACCACGTTTCCGACCATCTCCACTCGTGCCCAATCATTCAGACCTGCACGATGCAGTTCTTACACCTTTAGCTGTGACCGACTATTTTAGTCCACACCATCGGGCAGCAGAAGCACGATGAAACAAGGGCAGGATCCTGCCTCCTTTATGCACTGGCAGTAAGCGGCCACGGCGGCCACGGCGGAAATATCCTTCATTAGACACGGGCCAGACAGGACAGGCAGAAGCAGCATAACGCCCTTCTCTGTGGTCACAGCAAGTGTCACTGTATTTCCCCTATTAGCAGCATGGAAGCACCGGTATTCTTCAACGCTTTTGGGCTCTTAATTGGCTGCAGAGCGGGGCAGGTTTTAGTGTGCACGGTTGCCCGTGGTAGCGAATGCGTCCCAGTATGGCTTAGCGCCATATTCACTAGGCCTGCGTGGCCGCCTGCCATGATCAGAGCGAAAACAAAAAAAAAAGAGGACAGAGCCAGCCAAGCCAGCAGCTGGCTTTCTCACTCTCTGCCTGCACATCGACAACGCAACGCCCGACAACGGCCTCCCAGCGGCCTCACGAACCCGGTAAGTTCGGCGACTAATGACACAGGTACTAACGACGACAACGACGACGACGGCCGACGGCGACAGCGACAGCGACAGCAACAGCGACTACTCGCTTGCACGTGGCCATTAGAAACTCCCATTTGGCAGCGACAAACGCGCGTTTCTAGGTACTTTGTCGAATAAGGGGATGCCCCTCTCTGCATGAGCCCGACACCATCCCATCGCATGCGAAGCGCAGCCACCAGCACATCGTGGCAGCTGGCGAAGTCTCCTGTTTTTAGTTTATTTTATTTTCTTTCATAGCAGAGGCTCGTGTTTCTTTTACGGCCTTTCTTTAATTTTGCATCGGGTCTTCTGCTGTCGACACCGCTCTTTCTCTTTCTCTCTTTTTTGTTTGTTTTGTTTTGGACAGCCTATTTCTTTCGCTGGCCAGTCTTGTCGGGGGGCATCATAACAGTTCTGGAGCCAGTTTTTTTGCGACAGAACCCATCTACACCCACAGTTTGATAGGGAGAGGAGGATATACACACTGCAATGGCCGAGCCTCCTTCTTCGCCGCCGAGCGGAGATGCGAGCGCAGAGGATACGCTGTCATGGTACAAGGCGCAGTACGAGCAGCTGGAGCACGAGCTGATTGAGTTCCGCGAGTCGAGCCGGGAGCTGGAGGCCGAGCTGGAGAAGGACCTGGACGCGGCAGACAAGCGGGAGCGGACACTACGGGAGAAGGCCGAGGCGCTGGACTATGAGGTGGATGAGTGGAAGGTGCGTTAAGGTGTATTTCTTACGCTTGTACACTTTGTACGATGACGGACACCCGCCCCGTGGCTGACCTTGACATGCAGAGGAAATACAAGGACTCCAAGGCGGAGGGGAACGCAGCGCAGAACAACCTGGAGAAGGAGATCACGAAGCTGCGTGACGCCAACCGGACGCTGCAGCTGCGGCTGCGCGACATCGAGGTGGCCAACGACGACTTTGAGCGGCAGGCGCGCAACACGACGTCGTCGCTGGAAGACCTCGAGTCCAAGTACAACGTGGCCATCGAGCGCGGCGTCCTGCTGGAGGAGGAGATCAAGATGGGCGAGCTGGAGCGCGAGACGCTGCGCGTCGATGCCCAGCGCCTGCGTGAGGAGCTGTCCGACCTGCGCATCGAGGCCGACATCCTGCAGGACAAGCTCCGGAAGCACGACGCCCGCCTCCTCCACCTGTCTGCCATCTCCACCGACACCACCTCCGTCTTGTTCGTGCCCGAGTCGCCCACCTTTGACCGCTCGCCCAACTCCACCGCCAGCTCGCCGCTCATCACGACACCCCCAGACACGAAGACGCTGCCCGTCATCGCCGACGACGACGACGACGTTGACAACGAGGCCGGAACCGCCCTGGCTGACCTGCAGGAGCCACCTTCTCCGCCCATGTCCGATGCCTCGGCTCCCCGCCGCAAGCGCGCGCCCACCCTGGCCCTGGCCCGGACCCCCATACCCAGCAGCCGCCGGACCCGTCTGCCCTCGTCCGACCTCCATAGCAACAGCAAGAACAACACTACTACGCCGCGGCCCAAGACGACTACAGCGACCTTCTCCTCGTCCGGCTCGTCTCGCACTCAGGGCACCCGCATCATCGCCACCGCGGCCACTCGCACGCCCGGCCCGCGGCTGAGCAGCAGCAGCAGCAGCAGCAACAAAAACAACAACAACAATTCTACAGCAACAGCCGGCAAGCCGGCCAAGCCGCTGAGCACGCGGAGTGGCGCGACGGCCCACCGGCTGCCGTCGTCCAACTCGCTCTCGCACATCCGTTCGCTCACCGCGCAGATGCAGCGCCTCGAGGCCCGCGTCCACTCGGTCCGCTCCAAGCTGCCGGCGCCCGTCACCACGCCTCCACGCGCGTCGCCCCGCACCTCGGCCCTAGGCGGGCCCGGTATGGTCCCGTCCTCTGTCACCATCCGGTCGCGCAAGCGAACGATCGGGTCGGCCGCATCGTCCGTGGCGGGCAGCAGCATTGGTTTCGGCGACGACTCCACGCCGACAGCCTCCGGCTTCGCCCGGCCAGTCGGCGGCGGCGGCGGCGGTGGCGGCAGTTCCACGACCGCAAAGCACGTCCCGCGCCTATCGACGTCAGGCGTCAGCCGGTTGTCCTTTGGGCCTCTGCCGAACCGAGACCACGCCGCTACTGGCAGCACCACCACTACCACCAACACCACCGAATCAAGACCCAGCTCGCGCGCCAGCGTCTCGTCCTATGCACGGCCGGCCAGCCGCAACGACGCCCGCGACATGCCGCCGCCACGGCCCATGTCGCGGGCGTCGCTCTCGGGCGCGCGCACGCCGC
>JRUC01000024.1:39442-65737 GCA_000806385.1 Leptographium procerum
CGGTGGCAACATCAACACCGCGAGCAGCAGCATCACCAGCAGCATGCACGGACACTCGATGAGCATCGGCGGCTTGCCAGAGGACGAGGTGGACACGAGCGAGTACAGGACGCCCAGCCGGCGGGGAACCTATTCAAAGTACGAGATGGAGCACGCGCTGCTGATGGGAGGAGGAGGAGGAGGAGGAGGAGGATCAAACGGCCTGCCGGCTCCCGTCAGCGGGATCCCATTACCGGGCGGCGGCGGCAATCGGCGGCAGAGTGGTGGGTCGACAGCAGGATCGGCAACGGGACTGCCGCTGCCTTCGGGAAGGCGGACCAGCATGAGCACAAAGTGACGAACCCTCTTTTTAATTACTGTCAACTCCCTTTGGCAGCCTCCCCCTTGTCAGACCTCCCTTGTCGGGCTTCCTTGCCGGGCTTCCTTGTCAGGCTTCCTTGTCAGCCTCCTTGTCATCAGCCCTTTGTTCAGAACCATTGCCCAGATTCTTATCCAGATCCCTTGCCAGCTCTCCCCAGCCTCTTCTTTCTTTCATACCAGAGATACCACACTGTTCCCGCGCATCTTGGAGTCTTGTCTTGATTGTCTGGCTTTTCCTGCCTCATATATTTTAAGCATTTGTATCTTTTACTCCCACTCCCCAGCCCCTGTCTGTCTGCCTAGCTGCTGCCAGCATATATATACAGCGGAGGTGACTGTGCAGACTTGGGAGGGGAACGAAGATTAACATCTGACTTTTATCCTTTCCTTTATCACGAGGTGTACGGCATGTATGATTACCCCCATTGCTACGCTTGTTTTGTAACTTTGTGCTGTATATATACATCAATACAATACTCTGCGAGCCGAGTTACTAGTTGATGTGTTTTTGCGTTGTGACAAGCCACAGTCTATAAGACTACTACAATGCACGTCGTAATGCTTGCATCAAGTATATGAGTGAGACAGCGGCCAGACCAATCTGCGAGCAGCTAGTATTCCCGAACTCCAGCGTCCCGTCTGTGCATGCGGTAATAGCGTTTCTGTCCGGGCGGGCCCGTTTGCTATTCTTGCTATCTTGCTTATATTTTGCTTATTTTGTCATATTACCGTACTGCTCTCTTGAGAGGCTGCCGATAAAGAGAGACGGCACCGATGCTTACAGACTAGCGGATGGACACACCATCGGCACAGAATACGACGTGCAGAGAGAGAGAGAGAGAACACGTCAGCCGGAATATTGCCGGGAATGGGCAGTCCAAGACGTGAGCGAAAAGATACGAGAAAGTGTCCGTTTTGGAAATCGTGAGGCTGATGAAAGAGAATATTAACGGATTTCCGAACGTTAGCGTCACGGGTAAGATAAAAGTAGACCGAAGAGCAGGCGCGGAGGAGTAGCAGGTCCGGTCTGGAAGAGGAATGGGGGCCAATCCCTGGGCGTCGGTACGCCAGCTGTAAAGCAATACTGGTACTGTGAATGACACTGCTATGTATTAGTATGCTTTTTGGGAACGCAGAAACCCAAATCACAGCGGACAACCTGTTGGGGATGTGCGACCATTATTTTTTGGTTTGGCCATCGCCGATTGGAGATTTTATGGTATTAAGGCAGGAGCTAACCGACAAGGGTAAGATTACAGGTGGGCTCTTTATTTTTTGTTACTGTGCATGGCATTATTATTTTAGTGCATTTCTGCCGGGACAACGGCGATCCCCTTTTTTCTCAACAATTGGGGGAAGTGTCCCACAAAGGAGGAAAGCTAGAAGGAAGAACCGAAACGAAGCTCTGTTCGGACTGCTCGCAAAGCAGAATTAAAATAATGGGATACTGAATTAGCCTGTCCGGGCACCGACGAGCGCGTCCTGTCTGACGGCTGACCTGGCTACCGTATACGGCCGTGTATTTGTAGTAAGAAACTAAGTAAAGATTGCTCGTTGTATTATACGACTTACCGGTCGGCCTTGCCCGACAAGGTGTGCACAGTGTGAAAAAAGCAGAGAACGCAAGCTTCGAATTCGACAATCGACAAGCTTTTTGGTCGTTGGTTGGACACGCGACGCGATGTACTGCTCACGCAGATAAGAAGCATAATATCATGTTGATAATTGCCAGATACCGTGAGTGAACAAAATAAAAGGCGTGTACTCGTACTATGAATACGAATACTCGTAAGTACGGGCACACCGTACTATCTCGAAGAGAGGTTTGCCCAAACTGATGGGGATGGGGAATTGGCTTCGACAGGATGCAATTTGGGATTGGGGGCATGGGCTTTTCAAATGTCCGGATGGGATTTGCCCCGATTGGGGAAGTTTCCACCACGTCCTCGCTGCCAATCTCGCGTCTCGTCACCCGTTTGTCTATTTGTCGTAATATCGCAAAGTCTCGGCAAGCCGGGGCGACGGGTATTGCTACCCATAGCATACGTAGTAGTCGTATGGGCAGCAAAAAAAAGGGCCACAGGCTGGCCCGATCGGTAGTCGCGATGGTGAGAAAAACGAATACAGGGGTGAGACGGGGGATCCAGTAATGACGTTTGGCAGCAGCAAAGCAGCAAAGCACACATCAAAAGAAGAAAAAAAAGAAAAAAAAAGAGAGCTCCCCCAACGCTCCCATATTTCTTTCTCTCTTCGTTGGGCCAGTGCGGACGGTCGGCTGGTTTTCTGGCTGAACGCCAAGGGGAAAGGGTGGGGGATCCACCTCCGGACGGTACCTAGAGGTACCTTTTGCTGACCATTTCAGACTTGCAAAGACCCCTGCAGTCCCGTCAACGCCAACAACGGTCCGTCCAAGGTCATTGGCCTGGCCGACCAATTACGGGCACGAACAGCTCGCTCGGGACAGTTCCACGCTTCTGCTCGTACGTCTCCAGCAAATGCAGCAACCCACCGCCGAATTCTGTATCCGATGTACCTCAGTGTACCCCGTTGTACTCCCTGGACAGCGCGCTAGGCCGTAACTTCTTGTCTCTGCTCCAACTACAAAGCTCCTTTTCCTGCTCCGTGCTCTTTTTCAGTACAACACCGAAAGACTCGGAATTCATCCTCGTTCTCCTTCATAAACTCGGTCCTCGTCTGACACTGCATTCCCCTCCTTTGCCGTCTAGAACTTCACTGTTTGGACGTTTCCCATTCTTCATCCTTGCCCTTTTTTTCTGCACGTCTTTGCAAGAAACATCTCTTGTCTGTCCTGTCCTGTCCCAGGAGCATTAGCCCGCATTCTTCCCTCTCTTCCTTGTAATACAATAAATGCCCTCTTCGACGACCTCAACCGGGCCTCAAAATTAACTTACATCGCCTGGACGGCCTACCCGGAAGCCGAAAACCAAACCCCCCAAGTATCCTTCACGACAAGCCTCGCGTCGGATACCCATTGACAGTCTCCCTTTTACGACCGCAAATTTCTTCAGCGCATATATCGACCCGACGAAATTTTTGAAAACTGGCCTCGGCCCTCCATTTCTCCCATCTACTCCCCCGACCTTCCACCAACACATGAGCAGACCCTGCTCGACTCTCCTACCTTCACCATGACCGAGATCAACGGCAGCGGCAGCAGCAGTGCCGGCCCGAAATCCAGGCGCGGCACTGTTAACGGCTCGTCGGCGCCACATGGTAACGGCAAGGCATCTTACACCGAGACACATAAGGTGCCTGAGCACTTTATCGGTGGAAACAAGCTGGAAAGCGCCCCCGAGTCCAAGGTCAAGGACTTTGTCGCCCAGCACGACGGCCACACCGTCATCACAAATGTGAGTGGTCTTTCGGAACTACTGTGCCCTCTCGTCTCACCCTGCTATTTCCCCAGCCTTCCAGCCCGGCTAACCAGACCAGGTTTTAATTGCCAACAACGGTATTGCTGCCGTCAAGGAGATCCGCTCCGTTCGGAAATGGGCTTACGATGCGTTTGGCGATGAGCGCGCCATCCAATTCACTGTCATGGCCACCCCCGAAGATCTGCAAGCAAATGCTGATTACATTCGCATGGCCGATCACTACGTGGAAGTACCCGGCGGCACCAACAACCACAACTACGCCAACGTTGAGCTGATCGTCGATGTGGCCGAGCGGATGGATGTGCACGCCGTGTGGGCTGGTTGGTAAGACATAATCGCCCCTCTTTTTTTCTTTCTTCTGATTCTGTCTGTTATGTGTTTTCAGCGTTGCTGACAGCCTCGTTTTAACAGGGGTCACGCCTCTGAGAACCCAAAACTGCCAGAGTCTCTGGCTGCCTCTCCGAAAAAGATTGTCTTTATCGGGCCTCCGGGCTCGGCCATGCGCTCCCTCGGCGACAAGATCTCGTCCACAATCGTCGCACAACATGCAAAGGTGCCCTGCATCCCGTGGTCTGGAACCGGTGTCGACAAGGTCACGGTAGGCGAAGGCGGTCTGGTCACTGTGTCAGACGACGTGTACATGAAGGGCTGCGTAAACTCGTGGCAGGAGGGTCTGGAAAAGGCTCGCGAGATCGGCTTCCCCGTCATGATCAAGGCCTCTGAGGGCGGTGGTGGCAAGGGTATCCGCAAGGCCACGAGCGAGGAGGGCTTTGAGCAGCTCTACAAGGCTGCCGCCAGCGAGATTCCCGGCTCGCCCATCTTCATCATGAAGCTGGCAGGCAATGCCCGGCATCTGGAGGTCCAGCTTCTTGCCGACCAGTATGGCAACAACATCTCACTCTTCGGCCGTGATTGCTCGGTCCAGCGTCGCCACCAGAAGATCATCGAGGAGGCGCCCGTGACCATTGCGAACCAGACCACCTTCCGCGCCATGGAGGAGGCAGCCGTGCGTCTGGGAAAGCTTGTCGGCTACGTGTCTGCCGGAACGGTCGAGTACCTGTACTCGCACTCCGACAACAAGTTTTACTTCCTCGAGCTCAACCCCCGTCTGCAGGTGGAGCACCCCACCACAGAGATGGTCAGCGGCGTGAACCTACCTGCCGCCCAGCTCCAGATTGCCATGGGCATCCCGCTCCATCGCATCAGCGACATCCGCCTGCTGTACGGCGTGGACCCTAAGACGTCTACCGAGATCGACTTTGAGTTCAAGAACGAGGAGAGCGGTGAGACCCAGCGCCGCCCGACACCGAAGGGCCACACGACCGCCTGCCGAATCACCTCCGAGGACCCCGGCGAGGGCTTCAAGCCCTCCAATGGTGTGCTGCACGACCTGAACTTTCGCAGTAGCTCCAACGTGTGGGGATACTTCTCCGTCGGCACGGCAGGTGGTATCCACAGTTTCTCCGACAGCCAGTTCGGTCACATCTTTGCCTATGGCGAGAACCGCTCGGCTTCTCGGAAACACATGGTTGTGGCCCTGAAGGAGCTGAGCATCCGCGGTGACTTCCGTACGACTGTCGAGTATCTGATCAAGCTGCTGGAGACCGAGGCGTTTGAGGACAACACTATCACCACCGGCTGGCTCGACGAGCTGATCTCCAAGAAGCTCACCGCTGAGCGTCCGGACCCCGTCCTGGCCGTTGTCTGCGGTGCCACCACCAAGGCCCACATTGCCAGCGAGGCCTGCATCGCCGAATACCGCGCGGGCCTGGAGAAGGGTCAAGTCCCGTCAAAGGACATTCTCAAGACTGTCTTCCCCGTCGACTTCATCTACGAAGGCTTCCGCTACAAGTTTACCGCCACGCGGTCCAGCGTCGACAGCTACACCCTCTTCATCAACGGCTCCCGGTGTCTGGTCGGCGTCCGCGCTCTGAGCGACGGCGGTCTTCTGATTCTCGTCGACGGCCGCAGCCACAACGTGTACTGGAAGGAGGAGGTCGGCGCCACGCGTCTGTCTGTCGACGGTAAGACCTGCCTGCTGGAGCAGGAGAACGACCCGACGCAGCTGCGCACGCCCAGCCCGGGCAAGCTGGTCAAGTACACGGTGGAGAGCGGCGACCATGTGTCCGCTGGCCAGACGTTTGCGGAGGTCGAGGTGATGAAGATGTACATGCCGCTCATCGCACAGGAAGACGGCATCGTGCAACTGATCAAGCAGCCCGGCTCGACACTCGAAGCCGGCGACATCCTCGGCATCCTCGCCCTAGACGATCCGAGCCGTGTCAAGCAGGCCCAGAGCTACGTCGAGAAGCTGCCCGCCCTAGGCCCGCCCGTTGTTGGCGGCACCAAGCCATCGCAGCGCTTCTCTGTCCTGTATAGCACACTGGAGAACATCCTGCTCGGATACGACAACCAGTCAGTCATGGCGCAGACGCTCACGAGCCTTGTCGAGGTCCTGCGGGACCACTCGCTGCCCTTTAGCGAATGGAACGCCCAGTTCTCTGCGCTGCACGCCCGCATGCCCCAGAAGCTAGACGCGCAGTTCACGCAGATCGTCGAGCGCGCAAAGGTCCGGAACGCTGAGTTCCCGGCCAAGAGCCTGCTCCGGGCCTTCCAGAAGTTTATCGAAGACCATGTCGAGCGCGCAGATGCCGCCCTGCTGCGGGACACGCTAGCCCCTCTGACCGACGTGCTGAACCTGTATATGGACGGCCAGAAGGTGCGGGAGCTGACGGTCATCTCGTCCCTGCTGTCGATCTACGCGGACACGGAGCGTCTGTTCTCTGGACGCCGGCTGCAGGACGAGGAGGTCATCCTGAAGCTCCGTGACCAGCACAAGGACGACACCCTCAAAGTGGTGCAGAAGGTACTGTCTCACAGCCGTGTTGGCTCCAAGAACGGCCTTGTTCTTGCCATCCTGGAGGAGTACCGCCCGAACAAGCCTGATGTCGGCAATGTGGCCAAGTACCTGCGGCCTGTTCTTCGGAAGCTAACCGAGCTCGAGTCTCGGCAGACGTCAAAGGTGTCGCTGAAGGCCCGCGAATTTCTGATCCAGTGCGCGCTCCCGTCTCTGGAAGAGCGCCGGTCGCAGATGGAGCTTATTCTTCGGTCGTCTGTGGTCGAGTCGCGCTATGGCGAGTCCGGATGGGAGCATCGCGAGCCGAACCAGGACGTTATCAAGGATCTTGTGGAGTCCAAGTTCAACGTGTTTGACGTACTGCCCATGTTCTTCGCCAACGAGGACCCGTGGGTGTCGGTTGCGGCTCTGGAGGTCTACATTCGCCGCTCGTACCGCGCATACATCCTTAAGAAGATTGAGTACCACAGCGACGAGTCCGAGGCGCCTCTCTTCATGACCTGGGACTTTTCTCTCCGCAAGATCGGCCAGTCTGAGTTTGGTCTGCCGCTACACTCGGCCGTGCCGTCATCGCCCGCCACACCGACCGAGTTTGGCTTTAAGCGCATCAGCTCGATCAGTGACATGTCGTACCTCTCGCGCCAGACAGAAGAGGAACCGACGCGGAAGGGTGTCATCGTCCCATGCCGGTACCTGGACGACGTGGAGGAGCTCCTCTCCAAGGCGCTGGACTCTCTGCCCTCGGGCGGCTCGAAGCTTCCCAAGCGCAGCCCAGGCAGCTCCAGCGCGCTGGCCTCAGGGCTGGTGGGCAAGCGGCGGCCGGTGCCAGCTCGTGTGGATACGGGCGTGGACGAGCTGTCGGCGGTCGTCAACGTGGCAATCCGGGACTCGGAGAGCCTCGACGACGCGGAGTCTCTCAAGCTGATCAAGCCGATCGTCGAGCAGTTCAAGGATGAGCTTGTTTCCCGTCGCGTGCGCCGCATCACCTTTATCAGCGGCCACAAGGACGGCTCGAATCCGGGTTACTACACTTTCCGCGGGCCCGAGTACGAGGAGGACGACAGCATCCGCCACAGCGAGCCGGCCTTGGCCTTCCAGCTGGAGCTTGGACGCCTGGCCAAGTTTAAGATCAAGCCGGTGTTTACCGAAAACAAGAACATCCACGTGTACGAGGCCATCGGCAAGGGCGTGGAGACAGACAAGCGCTACTTCACGAGAGTGGTGATCCGTCCCGGCCGTGTCCGCGATGAGATTCCCACGGCCGAGTACCTGATCTCGGAGGCCGACCGTGCCGTCAACGACATCTTTGACGCGCTCGAGATCATCGGCAACAACAACTCAGATCTCAACCACATGTTCCTCAACTTCACGCCCGTGTTCCCGCTGCTGCCGGAGCAGGTGGAGCACTCGCTGCAGGGTTTCCTCGACCGGTTCGGGCCCCGAGGCTGGCGTTTGCGTGTGGCCCAGGTGGAGATTCGCATCATCTGCACGGACCCGGAGACGGGCATGCCGTACCCGCTGCGCGTGCTCATCACCAACACGTCTGGCTACGTGATCCAGGTGGAGATGTACGCGGAGCGCAAGTCCGAGAAGGGCGAGTGGCTGTTCTACTCCATCAGCGGCACGACCAAGGTCGGCTCGATGCACCTGCTGCCGGTGTCGATCCCGTACCCGACCAAGAACTGGCTGCAGCCAAAGCGGTACAAGGCCCATCTTATGGGCACGCAGTACGTGTATGACTTCCCCGAGGTGTTCCGCCAGGCCTTCCAGAACAGCTGGGCCAAGGTGGTCAAGCACAACCCGGCCCTGTCTGAGAGACAGCCGGCGACGGGCGAGTGCATCGACCTGTCGGAGCTGGTGCTCGACGACCACGACAACCTGACCGAGGTGTCTCGCGACCCCGGCCTGAACAATTGCGGCATGGTCGGCTGGCTCATCACGGCCCGCACGCCCGAGTACCCCAAGGGCCGACAGTTCATCATCGTGGCCAACGACATCACGTTCAGCATCGGCTCGTTCGGCCCCAAGGAGGACAACTTCTTCAACAAGTGCACGGAGCTGGCGCGCAAGCTGGGCATCCCGCGCATCTACCTGTCGGCGAACTCGGGCGCGCGCCTGGGCCTCGCCAACGAGCTGATGCCGTACTTCAAGGTCGCATGGAACGATGCTGCGCGCCAGTACCAGGGATTCAAGTACCTGTACCTGGACGACGCGGCCAGACAGAAGTTTGCGAGCCACGTCATCACAGAGGAGGTTGTCGAGGACGGCGAGAAGCGCCACAAGATCGTGACCGTGATTGGTGCCGAAGACGGCCTCGGCGTCGAGTGTCTCCGCGGGTCTGGTCTGATTGCCGGCGCAACGAGCCGGGCCTACAACGACATCTTCACGGTGACGCTGGTCACATGTCGGTCTGTTGGTAAGTAGTGCTGGTGGGAGATGAAACTATGATATGACCCGGTTGCAGAGGCTAACAACGACGCAGGTATCGGTGCTTATCTCGTCCGTCTGGGTCAGCGTGCGGTGCAGGTGGAGGGCCAGCCGATCATCCTGACGGGTGCTCCAGCGCTCAATAACCTTCTGGGCCGCGAGGTGTACACGTCCAACTTGCAGCTGGGCGGCACGCAGATCATGTACCGCAACGGCGTGACGCACATGACTGCCAAAGACGACATGGAGGGCGTGTCGCGGATCGTGGAATGGATGTCGTATGTGCCGGACAAGCGCAACAACCCGGTTCCGATCAGCATCTCGACCGACTCGTGGGACCGCGACGTCGTGTACATGCCGCCGCAGAAGCAGCCGTACGATGTGCGGTGGATGATCTCGGGGCGGCAGGACGGTGACGACTTCCAGCCGGGTCTCTTCGATAAGGACTCGTTTGTGGAGACGCTCGGCGGCTGGGCCCGCACGGTTGTCGTGGGTCGGGCGCGGCTGGGTGGCATCCCGATGGGCGTCATCGGCGTGGAGACACGCGCGGTAGAGAACACCACGCCGGCCGACCCGGCCAACCCTGACTCGATGGAGCAGGTGACCAACGAGGCCGGCGGCGTGTGGTACCCGAACTCTGCGTTCAAGACGGCGCAGGCGATCAACGACTTCAACTATGGCGAGCAGCTGCCACTGATGATCCTGGCCAACTGGCGCGGCTTCTCGGGCGGCCAGCGCGACATGTACAACGAGGTCCTCAAGTATGGCAGCTTCATCGTGGATGCACTGGTCCGGTTCGAGCAGCCGATCTTTGTGTACATCCCGCCATTTGGCGAGCTCCGCGGTGGCTCGTGGGTGGTGGTCGACCCGACGATCAACCCGACCGCCATGGAGATGTATGCCGACGAGGAGGCCCGCGGTGGTGTCCTGGAGCCGGATGGCATGATCGGCATCAAGTACCGCAAGGACAAGCAGCTGGACACGATGGCGCGGCTGGATCCCAAGTACGGCGAGCTGAAGAAGCAGCTCGTGGAGGCGCAGAAGAGCGGCGCCAAGGCTGAGCTTGTCGATGACCTCCGCGAGCAGCTGACAATCCGCGAGCAGCAGCTGCTGCCTATCTACCAGCAGATCGCCACCCAGTTTGCTGACCTGCACGACCACGCTGGCCGCATGAAGGCCAAGGGAGCCGTGCGCGAAGTCCTGCAGTGGACCAACGCCCGCCGCTTCTTCTACTGGCGCGTGCGCCGCCGTCTCAACGAGGAGTACATCCTGCGCAAGATGGCCACTGTTGCCAGTGGGAGCGCCGCCGCGGTGAGCCGGGCGAATGGCAGCGGCAGCAGCAGCAGCAGCGACAGCCACGCGACGAAGCTGCGGGTGCGCCACCTGCACTTGCTGGCGGCGTGGTCAGCGGTGGCCGACTTTGAAAAGGCAGACCGCGAGGTGGCGCAGTGGTACGAGGAGAACAAGAAGACGATCCAGGAGAAGCTGGAGGCGCTTAAGGCGGACACGGTTGCGGCCGAGATCCGGGAACTGATACGGACGAACAAGAAGGACAACGCGGCCTGGAAGGGCGTCCGCGATGTCATGCGCGTCATGCCGGTTGAGGACAAGGAGAAGCTGCTTAAGTTCTTGTCGGACTAGATGTGTTGGGCAAGGGGGAAGTGATTTATGATTAATCCGGTGAAGGAGGGGCCAGAGAAACGATTTCTGTGTTGAGCAACTTCCCATATTGTTTCTATGTCTGATGGGGTTCGATTTTGCTTGGGGGAAATTTACCGCGTATTAAAATATTACATAGGAGCTATCTTACCGTTTTGTCAAGCGATTTACGTTAAAAGCATATTTTTTCTGATTGAAGATGTGACCAAATACTCGTGTTGTTGTTGTTACAGCTGTTTGATAGCGGTATTGAAAAGAATTCCAACGTTGTCCTTCGTCTTCACACTGACCTGAGTCGAACAACGAGGTTCAGCTTTCAGCAAGGCTTCTACGACTGTAGAAATCGACCTGTCCGACGTGCGACGTTGTTCTAGAATACCTATATTCATTATGGTTTCTGTAAATAGGTAGGGATAACAGTCTTCACAATCACAGGTCACTTATGAAATTCAATAACCCAGCCCTACTGCTCTGTAAAATCTTTAGCAGAAAGGTTATAAATGTTTAGGCTCTATAAGTAGAAAGTGAGGAAAGAAAAACTAGGTTAGATTAATAGTTGATTCGATCACGGACTCATTTCCTATTCTCGCCTATTCAGAAGAGGCAGCAAAAGAAGAAGGATCTGCGATCTTATACTCCGTAATATTATGTCAAATTCTATTCAGGAAGAAAGCTCGTTTTCAGTATCGAAAGAGCAGAAATATTATGCGTTACAAATCCACACGTGATTCTGTTATCGTCTTATCGATAGTTTATCGATAAGATTGTGTGGCTGGTGTCTCCAAAAATTTGCCCAGTGAAACTTATTTTTTTTCTGCCCGCCTTTCGAAGTTCTGCAGGAACAGTATCTCACCGTCACATATACAATCAAGATGCCGCAGGTGGGTAGACGGACACAGGGTCCTCAAGTCTGATTTCCATCGAATGTGTCAATGCTGACAGCTGCAGAACGACTATATCGAAAGACACGTGAAGCTTCACGGCCGGCGGTATGTTGGTACCCAATTCAATGGAGCAGCATATATCTCTTGCTTGCTTCCCGTTGCTCCCCTCCTCCTTTTTTTTTGTACCCTCTCATTCATTTTTGGGCTAACCGTATCTTCGTACAGCCTCGACCACGAGGAGCGCGCGCGGAAGAAGCAGGCCCGCGAGGGCCACCGGCACTCGCGCGATGCGCAGAACCTGCGCGGCCTGCGGGCCAAGCGGCAGCAGGAGGCCCGACGCAAGGAGAAGATCCAGATGCGCAAGACGATCCGGGCGCACGAGGCGCGCAACGTCAAGTCGTCCGACGCGCCGCCCGAGGACGACGAGAACCGCGAGGCCGTGCCGCACTACCTGCTCGACCGTGCCGGCGAGCGCAACGCCAAGGCGCTGAGCACGGCCATCAAGCAGAAGCGCAATGAGAAGGCCGCCCGGTTTGCCGTGCCGCTGCCAAAGGTGCGCGGCATCTCGGAGGCGGAGATCTTCTCGGTGGTCAAGACGGGCAAGAAGATGAAGAAGAAGGCGTGGAAGCGGTACGTTTTATCTTGCTCATATTCTTTCCTCTTTCCTTCATCGTTTTTGTTTCTGTCTTTGTTCTTGTTGCTTTCTCTTTTCTTTCTATTTTCTTGGTTTCCCTTTTCCCTACTAACTCTCTCAGGATGATCACAAAGCCTACCTTTGTTGGGCCCGACTTCGTGCGCGGCCCTGTCAAGCTGGAGCGGTTCATCCGGCCGATGGCACTTCGGCAGAAGCGCGCCAACGTGACGCACCCCGGACTTGCGGTTACGGTTCAGCTGCCGATCCTCAGCGTCAAGAAGAACCCACAGGACCCCATGTACACACGCCTGGGCGTCTTGACAAAGGGTACGATCATCGAGGTCAACGTGAGCGACCTGGGCATGACGACGACGAGCGGCAAGGTTGTCTGGGGTCGGTGGGCACAGATCACTAGTGAGTTCCTCCTCCCCCTTTTGAAGAGGTGTAAAGTGGGAGGATTTGGGAAACAGACCACTAACAACCATGTGATAAGACAACCCCGAGAACGACGGCTGTGTGAATGCGTATGTTCTACGACCCCCGTCCAGCTGCTGCCCCCCCTTGTTTGTCTCGTCCATCGTTTGCTCTCAGTGCTAACAAAGAATAGAATTCTCCTTGTATGAAACACGGGCCGACAGTGTACATAATTCCCCAAGGCATTACCTCGTCATCGGGATGCCACGCACTTTGTTCACGCACGAATTGCTCGACGACTACGGTCCTAAAAGCCGAAAAGCTAGGGGGTGGGCGGCCTCATGTATCACGAGCAGGGAGGGGAACCTGTGGAAGAACCCATACAAAATGCCGAATGGGACCAAGGAGGAAAGACTAGGCTGTCAACGGATGGTTGCTGACGGCCGGACTCCCATTCCCATGCAGGGTCGAGGCGTGCTCGTGGGCTGGAAAATTGTGCTTTATAATTCACGGGCGCATCTTGTGCTGCTTCATTTTGGTTTATAGTTACCGGAGTATAAAGCGAGGGCAAAATCGGATTACCATACAAGGCAAGCAGGCAAGGCAAGCAAAGCATAAAGCTCACCACAGACATAATAGTGGACCCATCGTCGAAATGCCAGCTGGCAGCCGGCTAGTGGCAGCTGCAGGTGGGACTGTAGCGGGGTCCTTTCGTAGTGTATGATGCTACGAAGAGAGCAACAGCATCGCCCTACTTCGTCCAAACGTACGGAAGCCACAGTACCGACAACACAAATTGCGGCTGGACCGGTTTGTGTTTCTGCTGATACATATCTTTCCATCAAAGGCATCAGCAGCGCTTCTTGCACAGGCCTACTAGTGCAACGTAGACGCGATGCAGTCCGGAATCTCAGGCAAGCTTTCTCCCACCGCAAAACATTGCTGCTCTTCCCGAGCCCAATTGTGCCCATCGTTGCCCATCGTTGCCAGCCTGTCTTCTATGCTTTTTTTCTTTTTTTTTCGCCCTGGCTTTTGCTAACTTGCTCCCCTTCTTTATCGTGCAGCCTCCAAGGAGCTCCTGGCCCAGTTCAACACGCTGCTGGGATCGGACCAGCACTTTGGGCTGCTGGTGACGATCACGGGCGAGTCGCTCACGCCCGTCGACTTCCTGACGCCACCCTCGTCGTCCTCCGCATCAGCCTTCTCCTCCCTTGTCGACAGCCTGCTCGTGCCGCGACTCAAGGAGAAGGAAGCGCTGTACATCCTGCTGCGACGCTACGACGAGGCACCGCGGCTGGTGGCGGCGACGTACGTGCCGGACGCGGCGCCGGTGCGGCAGAAGATGCTTTTTGCGTCGACACGGCTGACGCTGGTGCGCGAGCTCGGCAGCGAGCATTTCCGCGAGACCATCTTCGCCACGACGGCCGAGGAGCTGAGCGGGCGCGGGTTCGAGAAGCACGATGCGCACAACGCCCTCGCGGCGCCGCTGACAGAGGAGGAGCGCACGCTAGGCGACGTCAAGCGGGCCGAGCAGGAGGCTGGCCATGGCACCGGGTCGCGCGACGTGCATCTCAGCCGGGGCCTGAAGCTGACGGTTCAGCCGGACGCGGTGGAGGCGCTGCGCAGCCTAAACGACGGCGAGACGCTGGTGATTCTGGTAAGTGAAGTCGGGTGAACAGGACTAAGACTGGCGACTTGTTTACACTGCTTTACCATTACTAACTTGAAACAGAAAATCAACCCAGAGACAGAGGTGGTCGAGCTGGCTCCCCGCGTGTCGCCCACGCCGACGTCGATCGAGCAGCTCGCACAGGCCATCTCGGCCACGGAGCCGCGCTTCACCTTCTTCCGCTTCGCACACGAGTACGCCGGCTACAAGGGCAGCCCGCTGCTGTTCTTCTACACGTGTCCGGCCACGCCCGGCTCGCGGGCGATCAAGTTCCGCATGATGTACCCGCTGATGAAGCGGGCGGTGCTGGACGTGGCCGAGGGCCAGGCCGGACTCACGCTGGAGAAGAAGTTTGAGGTCGACGAGCCGAGCGAGATCACCGAGGCCAGCGTGCTGGGCGAGCTGCATCCCAAGGTGGAGGTGCGCCGTGGTTTTAGCCGGCCGAAGCGTCCAGGCCGGTGAACAGAGAGGGACGGACTGAAACACTCATAGGTTGACAGGACCACGTGACCAAGTCATATTATCGGGAGTTGGTCCAATCACGTGACTATAGTCATATGCCAGTCATACATGGGGATGCAGAAGACAAACCAAATTCTCCCAAAAGAGACAAAGTGATGTACACTGTTAAAACTTTTTAAATTCTAAATACGTTTGACACGCAAGCTCTCAGAACACATTCAAGACACACACAGGCACACCGACGTGTTGTTCACACACTCTTTACTCCTCGTACTGGTCGGCCTTGACCGACAGCGGCCCGCTCTTCTCGAGCTTGCTCTTGAGGTACTCGTAGACGGTGAAAGTGACGGCCTGGCCGGGGGCGACGCGCATGATGCGGGGGGTGATGCCCTTGTAGAAGGCGTGGAAGCCCTCCTGCTTGAACATGTCGGCGGCGATGAGGGAGACGCGGCGCCAGGCGCTGACGCCCTCCTGGGCGGGGGTCTTCTGCAGGCGGGTTTTGATGGTGTCGATGGGGGCGTTGCTGAGGGGGCCCATGGCGCCGCTGACGAGGCCGATGAGCGTGGTCTGGTAGCCGGGCAGGGGCAGGCTGGGGTCGAGCTCGGGCTGCCAGCGCCGCAGCGCGTCCTTGAAGTAGGAGTAGGCCGTGAAGTTGACCGCCTGGTTGCTGCCCTGGCGCAGTGCCGTCAGCGACACGCCGCGGTACAGCGCGCCGAAGCCCTCCTCGCGCACGACGGTGTAGAGCGCGTGCGCGGCGTTGCGGTACTTGGGCACGTCTAGCGGGTCCGCCATGCTGTGGTGCTGCGCCTGCAGCCGGATTTTGATCACCTCCATTGGCGTCACCACCGCCACCGCCTCCGTCACGCCAGCCGCCAGACCGGCGATGAAGATCTTGCCGCCGTCCGGCGCCTTGTCGCTGCCGCCCATCAGCAGCGTCTTGTACCACTCAAATGATGAGAATCGGATGGCCATCTTGGGCACGATGCCCGTCAGCACGGCGCCCAGGCCCTTGTACAGGCCCAGCGGCGTCTCCCGCTTGACAATCTCCATGCCCGTCTTGACGAAGCCGCGCCGTGGCGCGTCCTTGCCGCGGCGAGAAAGCTGCATGCGGACCTTGATCGTGTCTGGAGTGGGGTATGTTAGTGAATGTGGATGACGACAGCAGTCGACAGCAGTTGTTGGACCGCAAGAGAGCGTTCTTACCTAAAGGATGGCAGACCAGAGCCTCCATCATACCGGCGCCGCCACCAGCTGTCACGCACAGTTAGCAATGCGCTCGTTGGGGAAGGGAGAATTGGAACCAGTAGCTACAAAGGCTGCTATTCACTTACCGACCAGGTTGATCGCGGCGGATGTTGGCTTTTTGCCATTACCGTTCTTTGACGCCATTTCTGCGACGGGAGTGGAGAGGAGAAGGGTAGAGGGGGAGTGAGGGGAGAGAGGAGAGAGAGAAGGGAAAAGAGGAGAGAGGATGAGAAGACGAAGTTGGTATAAGATTTCTGTTCAGGGTAGCCGCACTGTTGTGATGGGTTTCCGAAACTCGTCCTTCCGTATCCTAGGAGGTTTTGACGACACGAAGATCATGAAGGCACCGGGAATGACACGATGGGCCTAGACACAAAGAGGTGCAGCTTAGACTGTCGACAGCCAGGCGCACATGTAAAAAAACAGGACGAGAAACGGGATGGGGTAAACACGGGAGGGAGAGAGTTCAGGTTAAGAAGAAAGGGAAACCGCCCAGAATGGGAAAGAAAAAAGAAGACAAGAAAGAGCGAGCACGGCAAGCTTGAACTATTTCAAGGTACCGAGCCAAGGGGAAGCACGGAGAGAGTCACAAGCGCAATGGCTTTTTTTTGGAGCTGTCCTCTAGTAGGAACCCAGTCTACTCCGCTTTTTGCCGTTCCTCTTGGGCGAAAGGGGGCCCTTGTACACGTCTCTTAGAGAGGAAATTGAGAAAAAGGTGCAGAAGATGCTAGGGATATGGAGCCCGTCCACGGGCTTTGAATATGGGGTCGCTTCTTCGTGGGGACCGCTTGCTTTGCCTGTCGGGAGAGAAGGACAGTGAGAAAGAGAGAGAGAGAGAGAGCGTGCGTGCTTCTTTTCCCCGGCGGCCGGTTCACGGCTGCACGGAGCATGTCGGCTGAGTCAAAGAGAAAAACACGACGCCCTGGCAGGAAGAACGAAAAGGCAATAGCTCTTCTTCCCCCCCATCCCTCGCCCCGGCAGAGGGGAGCCTAACGGGAACAAGCTGACGGCATTGCATATTGTGTAGGGGGATTTGCACCAATGAGAAAGGCGCCGCAAAGAAGGGGGGGAAGCTTTTGCCCGTTGATTTGCAGTTATTGAGAAGTTGAGATACAAAGTAAGAGAGAGAGCCTCGTGGCTTTTAACTTGAAGCTCTCTTTAGGAAGTAGCATTTCTTCAACAGCTTCCTTCCTCCCTTTTACAGCATCCTACAATCCTGGAAAGCCTTGCAACTGACCAAAACTTCCTCTGACTTATTGTCTCCCTAACTCTAGTGCTACTGCCGTTGAGCTGTCGCTGCTGTCGCTCTTGTCGCTGTTGCGCTGTCGCGCTGTTGTGGCCAATTCCCGGATTCCTCAGCCGGTCGCTCGGCGCAGCGGAGCTCTCTCTCCCACTCTTGCAGGGCACAACATTTAGAGGTGGGACCAGAGAAGGCCCAGCAAGTCGGCTAGGTACCGTCGCAGCCAATTTCTTTTGTGCGGTACTTTGCCCCCCAAAGCTCTCAAAAAATAGCGGGACCAGCCTTCGAGAGAAACCGGAGCCGCGACATGGGGTAGGAGACAGCGAAAGAGGAATTTACAGGGCACGAGAATGGTTTGAGGAACAGCAGAGAACAGCAAAACCGAGAAAACATCACAAGAGCTCACAGCCTTTGCTATTAGCTCGTGACAGCTCGGCTGCATGCCTGGCCCAAGAGACGTTGTCCTGCTCATTGGTGTTTCTCCTCCTTCTCTCTACAGTCATCAAAGAAAGTAAGAAAAAAAAGCTTGTGAAAAGGTGACGTTATGCCTTTCAGACAATACTCCGTTGCTGCTACATAGTAATAGCCGAACCGCCAACCGAGCTTGTGATTATTCTCTACTCTTCCTGGCGCTGGCCCCCGTATTCTGCCAGCAACGCTATAGCGCTATAGTTTCCACACATTGTGGGGTCGACTGCTCGAAAAGAGCTTCCTGCCTTCTCGTTCTTCAGCCTCGGCTTGAGCGCGCGATCCAGCGCTGGCCCGCGAAAACACCCGGTTGGCCTCTTGATGACTCAACACGACTAAAATTTGATCTATCGCCGAAATAGTACAGCGCATTTCCATAATGTCTAGTTTAGACACGTGATTTTCCACCACTTAAGATACACCGGACCATTCCATCTCCGGTAACATACATCCGTACACCGCAAGCGTCTCTCGTCCCAATACCTTCCCGACCACCATCCCTGAAAAGAAGTTCCGAAGTAAACTGTCCGACGCCGGTAATGCCCTACTGCTTTTGCTGAAGATGAGGAGGAAAGAAAAAAAAGAAAAAACTCCAGATAAAGCAACAAGAAAGTGGAAGGAAAATGGACGGGGCTGAACTGAGAATCATATGCAAACGCACAAGGCTCGCACATGGCTGTAAACGCACACAGCTCCCAGCAGCGCAATTTCGTTCCTCAGTGTGCGCTTCCGCCCGCTGCATCAGCTCGGCGTCCCGTACTCTTCTAGACCCGACCGGTCCTGGAACGAGTACAGCCGTACCTCGCCGTCCTCGCTGCCGCTGGCCATGCGCGAGTCGCTGAGTCCGACGCACGTCACCGGCCCCCTATGGCCCGTCCACGTGCGCTCGCACTTGCCCGACCGCGGCTCCCACACCTTGACCATGGTGTCGTTGGCCCCCGACACCACCCGCAGCGTGTCGCCGTCCAGCGCCCACACGCCTTCCAGGTGCCCAAAGAACGTCCGCACGCACCGGCCCGTCGCCGTGTCCCAGCACTTGATCGTGCTGTCCAGCGCCGAGCTGAGAATGTAGCGCGGCGGCAGCGGCCGGTCGGGATCGCTCAGGAACCCTGCCCCGTAGGCCGCCCGGTTGTACTCGTCCACCTGCGACGGCGGCTGCGGCGACAGCCGGTGACCACCTCGCACCGGCGATGCGCCGCGTCCGCTTGTCACCGACCCCGAGTCGGTCCGGTCGTTCTGCGCGCTGTCCGCCGGGTTGTCGTCCGGCTCAAAGTCTGCCGGTAGCGCCAGCACCTGCTGCACGTGACCGACGTGACCTTCGAACGTGCGGATGCACTTTTTCGTTTCCAGGTCCCACTTGGTCTGGTCAGCTGGGGAAGAAAGGAAATGAAAAAAATAAAAATAAAAAGAGAAAACGGAAACTCACCAGCTTCACAGTGCAGTCGTCTGATGCCGAAAACAGCGTTCGCGCAGCCGTGCCGTCGATGCGCACTTGGTTGACCCAGTCGGCGTGGCCCTTGAGCGAGAAGGACTCCTTGGTCATGAGGTTGAACACCTTGATCGTCTTGTCGGCCGAGCCCGATGCCAGCCACTCGCCGTCCAGGCTGACGCTGTACACGCCGCCGTGGTGGCACACCAGCGTGTTGAGAAGCTCGCCCGTGCGCCAGTTCCAGATCTTCATAGTACCATCTGCACGTGTTAGCGCGGTTCAACAAAAAGACCTAAAGAATTATAATGATAACAAAAAACAACAAAAAAGTCCTACCTAGCGACCCGCTGACCAGGATGTGGTCGTCGAACTGGAGGGCCCGGATGCCCTGCATGTGGCCGCGCAGCACGCGCGTCTGCTCGCCCGTCTCCAAGTTCCAGATGCGGATGGTGGCATCGTAGGAGCCTGTGGCCATCATGTTGTCGTCCACCTGCAGGCACGTCACCCCGTTGGTGTGGCCGCGGAAGATCTTCATGGCGCAGCGGCCGTTGCGCCAGTTGTAGCCCACCCGAAACCGGTCCCGGTACACGTCCTTCCACGGCCGGCTCCGTCGCTCCAGCTCTTGCGCGCGCTGTGGTGAGTCGCCGCCCTTGCTGCCGCGCTCCGACTTGGCACTGGCGCTGGTGCACGCACGCTTGAGCTGTGGTAGTTCGTATGGCTCGCTGCTCGCCTCCCGCTTGAGCAGGCCGAGGTCGCGCACCGAGTTCGGCGGCGGCAGCGTCGGCGGCAGCGCAGGGATACGCGGCCGCGTGCCCAGGTCGCGCGCGCTCTGTGAGAGCTGCTGCCTCCGCGTCCAGTCGCGCAGCCGCTTGCGCTCCAGCAGCGGCAGGCCAAATCCACATTTGGTGCATTTGCGGTCAACTAGAAAGGGAGGCCAAGGTTAGTATATTTTTTTTCAATGTATGGGAGGAAATAAAACATGCTGCAGAACGACAAGAATGAGACGTACTGTGCTGTTCACACATGCGAAGCCAGACCTGGTCGTCATCGGCGAGCTCGCGCCACTGCCTGCTGACGAGTGCAGCCTTGCAGAGGGAGACGGGGTCGAGATAACAGAGAATCTTGTAGCCCAGTAAGAGACGGTCAGCACCACAGTAACCAAGGACAAGAGGAAGAGGGCACCAAAAGGTACCTCGGGGGAGAGGAAATGCAAAGCTGGGGCGACTTATCTTCAGGGGGGAGAGCCGTGACAAAGTCAATCTTGAGCTGTTCGGAGACCTCGCGTGAAACCCTAGAGAGCTGCGGAAAGCAGCACTGGGTCATGATACCCTGCAGCATGAGATCGCGGTGCTTGGCAGGGGCGGCAGAGAAGAGTGACCAGACGTGCGTGATGGCCTGCTGGTCGTCGGGCTTGAGATTTTCGAGCTCCTACAGAGAGAGAGAAATTGTTAGAATTGAGTATGCGCAAAAGTACAATCGAGGTAGGCAGATAGCAGGGAGCAGACATACGCTCTGGATCTTGGCCATCTTGACCTCGTCGGCAGCGCGGTGGCACTTGGAGTCGGGGCGGTGGCGGTAGCAGTAGCGGCTGTTGGGGTCGGTATTCTGCCTCTGCAGCGACTCGATAGTGTTGCGCTTGGCCATGGGGGAGTAGACGCCGGGGATGTGGTCCTTGAGAAACGGGGTGACCGTCTTGCTCATGAGCTGGGACGACATGGTGAGGCGCCGCTGGGTGGACTCTTCCTCAGGTCTGCGCCGGTCGCAGTCAAAGTCTGCGTTGGCTTTCTGTGTCACGGAGGGCAGGCGCTCATCGTTTCCAGCAGCGAATGAGGCGGCGGAGGAGGGCGCTGGTATGCGGTGGGAGTGATCGCGGGAGCGGTGGGAGTGATCGTGGCTGGACCGATGGGAGTGGTCGTGGGAGTCGTGGAAGTCGTGAGAGTGGTCGTGATAGTGGTCGTGAGAATCGTGAGTATGGATGTGAGAGTGGTCGTGGGAGTGACTGTGGCTGTGGTCGTGAAAAGAGCTAGAGGGAGAGGAGGAGGACGTCGACGAGAGACAGATATGGGAAGGGGGGGAGACAATATGGCTGCGGTTGCCGCCTGACGGTGACGGGTATCGATGACTTCCAGGTAGTGCAACAGGCCCAGAGCCCGGCCTGGCGTCATCCATAGGGGATGAAGTGGAGGCTGACACAGCCAGCCGCAAATCTTTTTAAAACAAAATTTAAAGCGACAGAGAGGGAAGGGAGGGGGGAAGAAGGTGACTGCAGGCAGGGACAGCACGTCACAGCAGAGAGGAGGCGGTCAAGATGATTGTCGAGGAGGGGACGGGTCAGGGCCAGTAGCCTTGGCGGGATTGCTTTTTTTTTGTCTCCCTGGGATGATGGAATGGGCCTGTGTGTATCAGGGTATCAGGGTATCAAAAGTCCAGTGGGCGAGAGGGAATGCGCGACCAGGCCCGACGGGCCATTAAGAAGCGCTGGCAATGTCGTCAGAGCTTATGTCGGGCGCTGGCGACAGGCGGCTGAGGTCAAGAGAGCGCGCGATGGCGTGCTGAGAGACAAGGGGGGGAATTGGTGGAAGAGGGCGGCAGTGTCGGAGAGGGGCGATCGAGGGACGGGATGGCCTATATTTTTCTTGTCGACGCAGGGGCCAGCAGGTAATATGTAGGTCGCTCGTATTGTCTCACAGGAGGGATCGTGAGCCGCCTTTTATTGAAACTAGGGACGAGTGACGAGGGCGATGGGATATGGGAGGCGATAAGAGGAGTCCAAGTGGACAAGAGTCGTGGGTCGTGAGACAAGATTGAGACGATGGAGACGAACAGACGAAGCGACGATGGTGGGAAAGACGCAATATCCCAAGACAAAGGAAAGAAATGGAAAAATACACAGGAGTCGATCGAGGCGAAAAGAGTTGTAGCGGCCGCAAAGTGGACGAATTTCCCAGCTGAGTATGAACACAGACGGGAAGTCGAAGAACAGTCGAGGCCAAGTGACTGGGGGAGGATCTTTTTACTGACGGAAACCCGACCATTCGCAAAGACGATAGTGCAATTTTACTGATGAAAAGAAAAATTGGTTAAAAAAAAAAAGGAAAAAAAAAAGCACGCAACAGGCTAAGGTGGAACGGCAGACAGGGTCAGTGGTGTCAGCGGGTGCCAGTGGGTGCCAGTGGGTGCCAGTGGGTGCCAGTGGTGTCCTGTTAGGCGTTGGCTTTCGGGCTTTGCCCACTTTTTTTTCCATCTGAAATTGGAGGGCCCAGAGCAGAACAGAGCAGATTTTCGAGGACAGCCCGCCGCCACCGCCTTTGCGCAATTCGTAGGCCGTTGCGCCGGTCCGCTTGAATTTGCGATTTCAGTGGGCGATGGCGTTATCGAGGCGGCAAATGAGCTCCTGCATTTGTTTGGAGGGGTGGCGCAGTGGAGTCTCAGAATAAGTTTATATATTTGTAGCTTCTGTTAGCGATAGCTCCCCTGACTTCTGCTCTGCTCGGCGGCAATAGCGCCATCGGCACTATCGCGCTGTACAGACTGAAAGTTGTCAGATGCGCCAGGGCGGGGTGATCACCTCAGAGCACGTGCCGCCAGCTAGCGGCCGCTGGGTTTCTCTGTTTGGTCGTTTTGCCCCGTTTTTGCCAATTGGTCCCACTTTTTGGCCGATTTGCTCATTGCCCCAGCTCATTCTTTTGCCTGCCTCTCTTTGCTCTCGCTTCTTCTGACGTCTTCTGGCTCTTGTTCGCCTGGTGGTGCGCTGGCAAACGTGCACGTGTGTGCGAGTCGCGGCCCAGCACGACAGCAGAGCACGTCTAGTGATTGTCTTATTAAATCTTACAAGGGGGTGTGGGAAATGGAAACGACGCAATCAGAACTTGTGCGACATATTGGTATCAGATTTACAAGAATGAGAAAGAGCTCCGGCAATGCATCTGCAGTCTGCAATCTCGGTACTGCGTGCTGCACTCGCACACACCACACCACAAACTACAGCCTTCAAAAAACCCCAAATCTAGCGGAACGCTGCTTCTCGTCACAGATCTGTTCCTGGCTGTCCATCCTGACGGATATACCGGCGTGGGGGGAATCCTTGTCTGCGCGGGTCGAACAAGGCTCTCTGATCCAGGGGAGACCCTGGGCGACCAGTTGCATCTCGTATCGCGCCACACCATCATCGCAAGCGAGGGAAACACAAAGAGATAGCGTGTGTGACAGCATGTCCGGCCTAGTCGGGTCCCGGTGTTCCGGCCTTCGGACCCAGCCTGAGAGGCACTCGAGATCCGCTCACACATTCGAGAGAAAAAGCGCTACCAGCTGCAAGATATGGATAGCGCCAAGGGGAGTCGTGTGGAGAGAGGCAGTTTGTCCAGTTTATGGCACACACACAACAAACCGTAGCATGAGCTAGTCTAGGATGTTGATTTGAGGAGTTTCGTTGTAGTTGTAAGGCTGTGGCCTTTTACTGACTGCACGGCTGCTTTCTCGTCACGATTCCCACAACAGCTGTGGCCCCGGGTATCATGATATGACATGTCTGTAAACCACAGCAGACAGACGAAAGAGCTAGCTTGTGCACAGCCGCAGTCACTATCACCCCCTCACGACGAAGAACCCTCCGTTGCCGTACAGCTGGTCGCGCATCTCGCCGCCCGACGTCCGCACGCCCACCCAGTGCGCCGGGAGCCGGTCGACCTGCTTTTGCAGGCGGCCGCGCGAGTCGGCTAGCCTGTCCGTCATCCCACGCGCGCTCTTGTCCGTCTCCAGGGCTGTCAGCGTCGCCTGTGGGCCCCAGCGCGGCCGGCTGAGGCTGCTGACGGCCACGCGGGCGTCTTGGTTGGTGCCAGACATACCGCCCGCCGTCCCCTTCCCCAGCGGCCGCAAAAACCCCATGACGACGACGCGCAGCCGCCGCTCCAGCAGGCTGGCGCCCCCAAAATCGTACAGCAGATGCACGGCGACGTCGTTGCGCGGCACCACGGCCGCCGCTGGCGCCCACGGCGATGGGCTCACGGCGACCAGCACCTCGATCCAGTCCAGCGACACGCGCGGGTCGTTCTTCCGGTCGCCCTCGTCTTCTTTCTTTTCCGACTGAGGCTGCACGGCCGCCCAGCCAAAGTACAGGCCGCGCATGCGCAGCCGCACGTCGTCGGGCACGCCCTCCAGGTTCGCTGTCGGCACGCCCAGCTCGCGGCTGCTGCGCCCCGTCCCGCGCACCACACGGCCCTGAAACGTCAGCGGGAACGGCTTCTCGGGCCCCGTGTCGGCCCCGACCACATCTGGCGGCGCATCATCGTCGCCACCCCCGTCGCCTCCATACGCGCTGTACGCCGTCTCGCGCGACTCGTCGTAGGTCTGGCCGGCCTGATCCAGCCGCTGCTGCAGGCCGGTGCGGTCGTAGGCCTCCGTGGCCGCCATGGTGCCGACCATGCCGGGCTGGTAGGCCTGCACCTTATCCTGGACGGCCGTCACGATGGGTTCCGTCCAGGTGGTCACCGTGCTGCTGCCGATGACCGACGCGATCTTGACGCCGGCCTCGAGCGGCAGCGTGCGCAGGCTGGCTCCGCGGAAGATGCTCGAGTCCGTCGACGTGCTGGCCACGCGGAAGACGGGGCAGCCGCAGAGCACCTTGCGCTTGGTCGTCGGGCCCCCGGAGCTGCTCGTCGTCCCCCCCGAACACAACACCAGCCGAAAGTAGCCGTCCTGTGCGGCTGCCGGGATCCGCACCACCAGCGTCTCGCGTGGCCGCCGCCGAGCCAGCGCCTTGTCGCCGTGCTTGGCCGCCCGCTTCAGCAGCTTGGCAATGTCACGCTCGTAGCCACGCTCGTCTGCTGCCGGCACCTCGCCCGCTGCCGCCTGTCGCTCCGGCGTCACATCTAGCCAGCTGCCGCTGGCCCCCACCAGCGTCTTGAGCCGCAGGCCCGCGTCGCCCGAGAAGCCCCGCCGCTGCAGCCAGACGGTGCGGTCGCCCGGCAGCGGGTGGTCCGCCGACGAGAACACCGTCACCGCCACGCTCGTCGCCGGCCCGTGGTACATGATCAGCCCCGACGAGTGCCGCATGATCGTGTAGTGCTTGGTCGACTCGGCTGGCTTTGGCATCAGCCCTCCGGCAAAGAACCGCGTCTCGTCCAGCGCCGTCTTCCAGAACGACGGCTCCTTGCCCTTGCCCTCGCTCTCGTCAACCGCTGCAGGGCCATCTGCCGCAGGGCCTGTCGCTGCCACCTGGTCGAACCCAGGCCCGTACTGCCCCGCAGACATCGACATCGACGTCGGCGTCGCCGTCCGCGGCCTTTCCGGCAGCGGAGGCGCAGACAGCGACTCGGACGACATCACGCTCGTCGCCGATGTGCTCACTGTCGATGCCGTCGTCGCCCATGTCGGCGTGCTTGAAGCCGTCGAGCCTAGCGTCGTCGACGTCATCTGCTGTCGTCGCTGCGCGAGAAATTGCGACTGCATCGGGCTCGGCGGCTCTGGCTCTCTGTCGCCCAGGCGCAGCTCGTCCAGCTTCTGCTGTAGCCCTAACTCAGGCTCCGTCTTCGCGTCTGGCGCCAACGGCAGCGGCTTCTCCGTCGTATTTGGCCCCGGTTGGGGCACCATTGCGTCTGTCCGCACGGCCATGGCGGCTTGCACAGGCACAGGCCGCCTGGGAAGCGGCTTGCGTCGAATGCCCTGGTCGCTCATCTGCTGCGGACGTTGGGAATCCATCACGAATACAAGGCCTCAATGGTGCTCACGCTCGCGTAGCCACCGAGGGGCAACAAAGTTCGCATCCTACTCTGCAGACAGCTTTGGCAGCCGCAAGAGAGCGTGTTTATGCAGAGAGCATCCCTATTGTGGAAATGAGACGGCTTCTGTCAACATTGGCGAAATTCGTATGACGTTGTTGCCGGCAGTCCCGACTGGCCAAGGTCACGTGGTATAATCTCCCCCCCTTTACGCACACTCCACAGTTGTGATGAGGTTGACAGCAACGCTTGTCACGATGTCGTATTGCGCTCGCCGTGTATTTGCACCTTCGATGCTATGGGAGTTTGTACTGACAAGAAAATTATTAGAGAATTAATTTGAAAATAAAAATTATTTAAAAAAATAAACGTACAGCAGCGGGTATTCGCTGGTCGTCACCGACCCAACTACTAATCCGCCGATTACTGGTTTAAC
>JRUC01000241.1:0-28852 GCA_000806385.1 Leptographium procerum
CCACCACCACCACTACTACTACTACTTTTGCCGGCCTCAAGAAGCTCCTCCAGAGGATACCGCCGCGATTCCGAAGGCGCCATGCGCTCCAGCTCGACCGCCGATGGCGGCTGCTTCATCCCCGGTGGCGGCGGCTGCTCCAGCATGGCCCACAGCCTCGCTTCCTCGGCACTGCTCTGCTGCGCGTCCACGGCATCGGCATAGTCCTCGGCCTTGACCTCGGCTGCTATGCGGATGCGCAAGCTGTGCGGGAGGCCTGGCGGCCACCGCGTCTGCGTGTACCTCAGCGCCGAGAAGTGCAACGCCTCGTCCACCTCGACTTCCACCCGCTCGCGGATGTCGTTGTCCACGTTGCCCACGCTGTCCTTGTTTTCGTCGTTTTCGTCATTTTCGTAGTTGTCACCACTTTCGTCCTCACTACCACCTTCTTCATCGTCTCCATCTCCGTTTCCGTCTCCATCCTCATCTCTCTCGTCCTCGCCCTCCACTTCGCCCAAATCAAACACTGGCCACGGCTGCAGTCCTTCTTCGGTCTCCGGTGGCAGAAGCTCCTGCTCGACTTCGTCATACGTCATCGCTTCTGGCTGCCCTTCTTCCCAGTTCTCCCCTTCCTCCTCAACCTTCCTCCTGCGTCTCTTCTTGCTCTTCTTCCTCCTCTTTCTCGCCCTCGGCATTGCCTCTTCCTCCCGGTATACGCGCAAGTTCAGCCGCCGCGCACTGCGCGCCCAGAAAGCCGCCGAGTTCTGCTGCAGCCCCAGCGACGCCACCGCCGCCGCCACGTCCCTGCGACGCACCGTCTGCTTCACTCTCGACGCTGTCTCGCCCTCGGAGTCCCCGGCGTCCTCGATCTCTCCGAGCTGCGACCGCAAGCGCGTCGTGCCAAAGTACAGAGCCGCAGCCGTCAGCCGCTGCGCCACCGCATACACTAGCTCCTGCAGGTCTTCCAAGGCTTCCATCCGGATCGACGGCAGTTCGCCCACCGCTGCCCAGTTCCCCTCCTTCGAGGCCGCATTCATAAATACCCTCTTCGACAGCCGGAGCATACTGGCGGTGTTAAACAGCACGAGTGGTGACGGCAGCGAGGAGGAGGAGGACGACAACAACACCGACGACGACGATGACGAGTGCCTCCTTGGTGTCATAACTGCCTCCTGGGCCGCCGTCGTCATGTCCTCGCAGTTCCATTCTGTCACCAACCAGTGGTCGCCGTGCTTCCGCATCCCTTCTGCGTCCTCCTTTTGCTCCTCCTGCAGCGCAAGCCCATCCGCCGCCTGCTCCAGCGCCGCGCCGCACTCCTCACTTATCTCCAGGGCTGCCGGCACTTCCGATGGTCGTAGCTTCCGCAGAAGCCGTCTGCTCTTGCTCTTGCCAAACCCGTCCGCCGCCGCCGCTGCCAGCTCCTGGCTGAGTAGCCACAAGTACTGCCGGACCTCTAGCTCGCCCTTGGTGCCTACACGCTGCGCGATCCCCGCCAGGTCGTCTCGCCCAAGTCGGTCCAGAGCCTCAAAGAACCGGTCCTTCTCTTCCGGTGACCAGACGGTGAGCCCAACCTGCGACTGGGGCAGCACCGGCCAGTCTTCCACCTCCACCTCCTGCTGGGCCTCGGCTAGCAGCACTGCATATCTGCGGCTCACCTTCCTTACAGCTCGTCTTAGAGGCCGCCCGCTCAAATCAAGATGCGTGTTGACATCTGACGCGCCGGGCCGTGGGCGCTTTCGGCTAGAATTAGCACCCTCCTGCAGGCCTTCGCTCTGCTGCATGACGGCAGTACTGGGCTCTCCTTCTGCCTCCTGAGGGGAAGGGGCACGCATGCTCTGCTCGGTCCCAAGAATAGATGACCTGTACGATTGCCGATATGTCCTGATGTCTGCGTCCCGGGTGTTATGCTCATCCGAGGTAGCTTCAGGCTTCAGCTCTTCTTCGCCGCTCTCGCTTGTGTCGTCCTCGCTTCTGTCTTCATCATTGCTGCTGGAAGACGCCTCTTCTGAGTCGTCGTCCTGTTCCTGTTCTTTCTGATTCAATTCTGCTTCTTCTGAGACCCTGTTCTGGCGTAGGGGGAATCGGAAGTGCTCTCCCATTGTGATTTCATCTTTACTTCTCATAGCTGTTTCCAAAGCCCTTTTTATGCCCTGGGTTTTAATACGAGAACAAGCGTTCTAGCGCTGCCGCTTGCGCTAGTGCCGCTAAAAAAAACAGCCAACAGCGCCAGCTGTTTGTTGGACCGAGCATGGCGAATCACGTGATACATAACGAAAAACGTGACATGCCTTCTTCTCCCCGGTCCATACCTACGAGAATGAGTAAGTCAACAGAAACCCGCAGGGAGGCAGAAACTGTCCGGACGATGCAATGCGGACACCGTCATCATGGAGGCTGGCATGGAGAATAGTATGTGCTCCAGCGCGCTCAGCGTGTCGCGGAGCTGCCTCCGCCACGTCTGTTTCTTCTTCTTCTTCTTCTCCTTCTTCTTCTGCTGGTCTGCCGGCTCTTTTCCTCCGTGACTACCAGGAGGAATGCATTCATTCCGTACTGGCCTCGCTGGACAGAGGCCAGAAGCGGCTGGGAATCTCGCTGGCCACAGGGGCGGGAAAGACGGTCGTGTTCACACAGCTACTGGACCGCGTCCGGCCCAGTGCGTCGGGCGCGGACCGGACCTTGATTTTAGCCCACCGCCGCGAGCTCGTCGAACAGGCCGCCCGGCACTGTACGCACGCTTACCCCAGCAAGACCGTAGAGATCGAGATGGGCTCCCTTCACGCAAGCGGCACCGCCGACATCACCATTGCCAGCGTGCGGTCCATCACGTCGGGCCAGCGCATCGCCAAATTCAACCCTCGCCAGTTCAAGCTCGTTCTCGTCGACGAGGCTCACCACATAGTGGCCCCGGGATACATGCAGGTCCTGGAACACTTCGGCTTGGATTGCAAGCCAGAATCGCCAAAATCTAGTGGGGAAGAAAGCGACAGCAAAGAGGTCGGTTGGCCCGCGGACACGCCTGCGCTGGTTGGCGTCTCGGCCACCTTTTCGCGCTTCGACGGCCTCGCTCTAGGCGCGGCCATTGACGAGATCGTCTACCACAAGGACTACGTCGACATGATCGGCGACGGCTGGCTGTCAGACGTCGTCTTTACCACGGTGCGCTCGACGGCCGACCTGTCGCGCGTGCGCAGCGGCAACGGCAAGGACTTCCAGCTGGGCGACCTGTCGCGGGCCGTGAACACGGACCAGGCCAACGAGATCACCGTGCGCACGTGGCTGGCCAAGGCAGCGACGGCCAGCCGGAGGTCGACGCTCGTCTTCTGCGTCGATCTCAGTCACGTGGCCGACCTGACACAGGCCTTCTGCCGACACGGCGTGGACGCGCAGTTTGTGACGGGCGACACGGACCGCGTGACGCGCAGCAGCCGCCTGGACGCCTTCCGGCGTGGCGAGTTCCCCGTGTTGCTCAACTGCGGCGTGTTCACAGAGGGCACCGACATCCCCGGCGTGGACTGCGTCGTGTTGGCGCGGCCCACAAAGTCCCGCAACCTGCTGGTGCAGATGATCGGCCGCGGCATGCGGCTGCACGCCGGCAAGTCCAACTGCCATGTCATCGACATGGTCTCGACCCTGGAGACCGGCATCATGACCACCCCGACCCTGTTCGGGCTCAGCCCCGACGAGCTGGTCGAGGGCGCGTCCATGGCCGACATGCACGCGCTGCGCGAGCGCAAGCAGCAGCAGGCGGAGCAGGCGAGGCGAGACAACGCTCGTGCTCTTGCGTCAGTCAGCGCTGCTTCTTCTGGTGGCCAGCAGCCCATCACCAGCGTTAGATTCACCGACTACAGCTCCGTGCTGGACCTGATCGCCGACACGTCAGGCGAGCGGCACATCCGCGGCATGAGCAAAAACGCATGGGTGCAGGTCGGCAAGCGTCGCTACGTCCTCTCTGGGCCGACAGGAACCTATCTGCGCCTCGAAGAGGCCGGCAGCAGCAGCGATCAAGAAGCACAGTCAGGCGCAGGCGCAGGCGCTGACGCAGGCGCTGACGCCGACGAGGCTGGCTGTCGATTCCGCGTAATCGAGGTGCGCGCCTTGCCTGCCGGCGTGTCCAAGTCGCCCTTTGCTGCACCGCGAGAGGTCTGCCGGGTGCTGACGTTCTTCGATGCCGTTCGCGCAGCCGACAGCTACGCAATCAAGATCTTCCCGCGCGCCTTCATCTACAGGCACCAGACCTGGCGCAAGGGCCCTCCCTCGCACGGCCAGCTCGACTTTCTTAACAAGCTTCGGAGCAAGGACGACAAAAAGCTGACCAAAGATGACATCACTAGCGGCGCGGCCTGTGACATGATCACCAAGATCAAGCATGGCGCCCGGGGCTGGTTTGCTGACATCAAAGCCCTCCGTCGTCGCAGAGAGCGCGAGCTCGCCTCTCAGGAGCGCCTGAGGGCCCAGAGAGCCCGCGAGGCCGTGACGGTTGGCCCTCTGTCAGCCTGATGGCTGGAGATCACATGTCGACGGCGGCCTGCAACACTCTGTCCTCTGTCCTCTGTCCTCTGTCCTCTGTCCTCTGTCCTCTGTTTTGCAATGGCACCATTCCCTCTTGTCCCACCTCACCTACCTAGTCATAAATCTCGTCATATGCCGGCTGGCCCATGACGCAAATAGCAAATTTGAGCCTGACCAAGTTAGCTGCCATAGCTCCCAGAAACCTGTGTCCGAGACCGGGGCCTCTGCATCCTGTTTTTCCCCTTTGAGGAAGATGCATTCCAGGCCCAGGAATTTCTTGTCAATGGCGGAGTGGCCGGCCGGTCATCGGACGCTCTTGGCCACCTGTCAGCTGCGCATGATCTCATAATGGTCTCATGTATGAGAAGAAAGGCGGCCCATAAAGGTCCTCTGCTTGCGGTTCCCATACGTCGCTGCCTACTTTATGACCGCAAAAGTGACCCCCACCACTGTCGCGCCTGCCCCTTGGCCGCCGCACGTCAATTCCGTCCGCCTGGCTCTCCGGCCAGGACGGCTCCTTCCCAATTCACTGCTTCGGCACCGCCCCATCTTAGCTGTAATTAGTTGGCTGACTTCGTCATCAATTGGCTCCATTGCGTTGCCTGGAACTAGCTCTTCATCGAATCGGCTGCGTCTCTGTTGATGTTGCTTGGCTTTAGCTCGTTCTCCTCCTCTGCTGCCTCATCTCTTTCTCTGCTGCTTTGTCCGCATCTTCGGCTATGCACTGCGTCTCTCTTCTCTAACTTGTTCAGTTCTATTTCTATTGCCTCCATCTCATCACATGCAACCGGGCCACAACTTTCCCATCTGTTAGCCCTTTCTGCAGACCGTCAACCACAGTTTTCAAGCATATCTTTAAAAACCCCTTTGGCTGTTATACCGCGTACCCACTGTCCGACAGGAGCAGCCTTGCATTCGTTCCAGCCATGCCTTCGGCAGCGCCGGCGCGCGCGGGTCAAGATCCGCCCTCGCCAAATAGCAGTGTCTGGGACTGGGTGGATCTACCTCGAAGCACAGAGGTTCCCAGATCCCTCAGCAGCTCGCAGATCGCAGCGTGGGATACTAAGGAGAGGCCGCCAGCATTCCTCCAGCGTGTATCATTTTATGCCTGCGGCAATGGCTCCGTCTCAGGCACCAAGTCTCGCTCCAGCTCCCGGCGCTCCAAGAGCTGCGGCAGATCCTCCCCAAAATTATGCGTGCTGGCTCGTGATGCGGCCTTTCATGATTCGCCTGTGTCCCCTGACGCACGTCGCAAATGGCAGGAGTATGACCCGAACGAGCCTCATATTCGACTTCCAGAAATCGTAGACGCCTACCACCAGCAAACCCTGAAGCTCAACGACATTGTCCTCTGTAAGAACGAACAGCGTCGCAAAACTCTAGCGATTGCAGCGAGGAAATTACAGCAGCTCAACACTGTCAGGCGCCAGACGACGGCTCTAAACAACGTTCGGGACAAGAAATTGCTGGGCTTTTCGGGAAATGCCAAGGACCTGAGGCGGACACTGAAGTGGCAAGCCAAGATTCTAAATGAGCAGCTGTCGGAAGAAACTCAGCGCTTGGCCGCTCAAGACAGAAGAATGCAACATTTGTTTTTGGATATGTTGGATGCAACTCAATACAAGGCCTGGAACGCGAAGATCTCCCGTTATGGAGAGCCCTGCTCCAGCAACACAGAGGAAGACACAGCAACCTCCTCTTTGACAGAGAGCGCTCTTTTCTCTGTGGTGGCCGTTTTAGCTAGAGACGGATACTCGACAGTGACGACTGTCGACGATGAAGACGACGAAAAACTCTACGAGCTAGGGACAAGTCAGCATAGTTTTCAAGATTTATGCAAGTCTGTCGGCAGTTTTGAAGCCATTTATAATAGCAGTATGTCGGTCCCTGAATGGTTCACTGTTCTGGAGTCCGAAAACCGCGTTCCACTTCTTAGCATAGGCAAGATCAGTCGCTACTTTGAGCTGGTCAACAAGCTTCACCGGCTTGAGAAAGAGATGCGCAGCGAGGAGAATAGCAACGGCCTCTCTCAGGACGAGGGACTCGAACGCACACCGTCGCGGTTGCAGAGAGATATGGACTGCAGAGATTGTCGCGACAGGCCGGTAACCCCAAAGAAACAAGCACTTCACGGTGCTGACTTAATCATACCGAGAAGCCAGCCGGAAGATTATGGGTGCGTATCAGGCACCAGTGCTAGAGAGCAATATGAAAAGCTCCTGGCCCATATCAATGCCTGTATGACAGTGGTTTCTGATCACGACCGGGAAGTGGTGAGAGCACGGCGGGCAACCGAAGCTGGTGAGGCGACTGTGTCCTGACCCGAATGCAAAGGAGCGGTGGTCTGTTTAGTTCGCGAAGCAATGATCCAGACATGAGAACAGGCAAATACCGCGAGGGGAAGGGGTGCTGAAGATATCAGACATGGAAGCATCTTCCGATCGAAAGGGAAGAAATCTAACTACAAATAGATCAATCATTGAAACAATAAAAGCACACAGCCTGATCGACGTCACAAATCAGATCCCCCGGTAGTCCGCAATCTTTAGTAGAAGAGCAGGATAGCACAATCTATTCAACAAGCAGTTGGACGTCATGTTCGGGCCCCAGCAGCGGCACCATAGGACCCTTATGGTAGACAGTGGGCCATACATCATCTTCTGTGACTATCTAAATATGGTGCTAGGCTGTTGTTGTTATTGTTGTTGTTGTTGTTGTTGGTGTTGCGGCTGTCGTTGCGGAGGCTGAATCTACTGCAGCTGAGGGGGAGTCGTGTTTAAGCTTGGCCAGCAGCAGTGCCGAAACCATGCCGGGTGGGAAACATGGCTTATCAGAGTAGGAAGGAAGAGGAAGGGTGTATAAACAGGATGGTCAGCCGAGGATGGAAGTCGTAATCAATTTTGTTCCACTTCATCCAAAACCGTACCGCTATATAACAACACTTTCAGAAAATGACACTGTAAATTGCACCCGCAGTCTCTTCTTTTTTTTGGTATAAAGGGATATCATTCGCGTTGCATCGTTTGCCGCAAAGAGTCTTATAAAAGACAGCACGAGCAAATATTTTAAAAGACATGAAAGCATGAGCGTTAAAGTTGAGTATAAAACAAAAAAAAAGTCAAAACAAAACAAAAAAGAATCCATCGTCCATCACAAAATCCATGACCGGCGGAAGTGGGTATTGCGCGCCAGGGTATATCCAGCCAAAAAGGGGGTATTTTCGATTTTTTTTTCTTCTCCCGCAGTGTCTAACTGATTGAAAAAAAACCAAAGTTTTAGCAGACTTCAAAATAAACATTGCTTTTCTAACGGAATGGTCCGATATGACCGGGGTATCCTGAATTCGTAGAATTAGAGGTGGAAGGACGTCCGCTGTCTGCGGACTGCCGGGGGTTATGACGAGGCGTAGTGTCGCCGGGGTGGGGGATAGTCAAATTCTGGTGGTCCATGCCATTGCTAAACGGACGAATAACCCAAGGATGGTCTTCGTCGGGGAGATTGACGCCGCTGTCGTTCCAGGGGTTGCGATCGGCGTTGAAGCTCCGCGTGGACTCAATGGAGATGAGAGACGACTTGGACACGTTGCTGGAGCCTTTGAAGAGAGAGTGCGTTGATTGCGAACTGTTCTTGCGGCGATCGAGGAAGGATGAAATAGACGACATACTCCCTGGTTTACGAAGCCTGTCAAAGATCGTGCTGCGCTCACGGGCCACCTCGTCGCCAAAAGCAGACTTCGTCGGCGAATCCGTGGAAACCGCCGCTGGAGCGTGTTGGAGCAGCTTGGAGTCGAAATACTGAAGCGACTCCTCAAATGTGTCAGACTTGGGGCGGGGGATCGAGCCCTTAAGAACAGTGACTTCGACACCGGCTGTGGCTAGCTCTGAATGGAGAAATTCAATCGCATCGCGGAGTCCTCCGGCATTGTTGCGCGTGAATGTCCACAGTAGAGTAACGGTCGGGTTGCTTTCCTCGGCCGTCTCGCCAACATTTTGGTGCGCAGAGACGTCTACCTCGTGTTGTGTTTTCAGCTTCAGAAGCAGGTCGCCAAACTCTGGCGACTCGAGGTACTTGCTCAAAGCAGGTGTTCGTAAGAGAACAAGCTCATGATTGTCGGGAACCATTCCCTAACGCCTTGGTATTAGCCTAGAAACGTCATAAAAAGGTGACAAAGGAGACCGATAGCGGAAAGACACATACAAGGAACTCGTCCACACACTGAGGAACCTGCCACTGAGGACCAGTAACGGTGACTTCGTCGCTTGCCTGCTCAGTACTGGGGAAGCTGATCTTGCAATTCCATTTCTTCTCGAGAGTTTCCAAGTCAGGAAGTCGGGCCAACAGCTGGCGATGGTACAGCCGATCTACATTCACAATCTGCGACGTAAATTCCGAGTCCTGTGAAGGTGGTTAGTACATCGGGTTTGCCTTCAGAGGCTAATTACGAGAGGGCTCCTACCACGCGGTCGACCATTTCCAGAATCTCGGACTTGACCAGCTCCAAGTTTTGAGCGTTGCGAGCAGGAGTGCGGCAGATGACATTATCCACTCGGATATCATCATCTTCTCGGCCAATACCACCTGTACAGTAGATAGTCAGCATTTCTTCTTCACGTGGCCGGCAGAAGTTGCGAAGGTCTCGTACCTCGGTCCATGGCGTTGCTAAACTTGACAAAAACAGAGTGCTTCTTCATGATGCGTTGGATATGCTGTCCGCCGATTCCGATAATGCGCTTATGGTACTGATCAGGCACATGGAAGGAGATAGATGCCGGCATTTCCTGCTCCACCAGCAGCAGGCCCTGTTTCATAGACTCATACGACTGAGCGTTGACGTCGATGTTGAAGTTGTACTCGCCAAAGCTTTCGAATAGAATCTGAACATTGCTCTGTCCCATAATTTTGTTGATCTTGCCGTTCTTCTTCCCGCTGACGAACTCCTTATGTTCGTTTGCCAGCTCAATTTTGACCTTGATCTGGTAAGGCAGCTGGACGGCAAGCTTGACCTGCGACAAAACGCTCAAGGCATCCTTGACGGCATCGTCGGAGCCAGTGATGCTAAAGGCCCAAGCCTGGAAAGAGACGTCGGCTTCCGAGTTGGCACAGACCTCTCCGAGAATCGATTGAATTTCGACGGGGCTTGGCGCCTGTCTAGCGTCGGATTGAGATATAGCCCAGTAGCCGCTGTAGAACTGGCCGGCCAGAGCCATCAATTCGCGTGCAGTTCGCTCGGTATGCAGGTTTTCGGTGGCCTGGATGCGTACAGTGCTTTGCTTGGAGCCAAGGACAGGGAAGAGAATGTTGGCGCCGTTCGCCTCAATAATCTTGCGCACCTTCGTCATGCGGCTGAGCAGGATGTTGTCAATCTTTTCACATGGCACGGCAATGTCTTTCAAGAACAGGCGAGTGCGTGATAACACTTCGTGAATCTTCTTTTTAGCTGCAGCAATGTTCTCCTGACTGTCGCCTGTGATGAAAATCTCGTTCGGGTCGCGCACGCGAGCGTTTGGCGGGCAGTAGCGAAAAACTGTAGAGAAAGGAGGTGGCATATAGATAGCGGTGCCTGTAGAAGACTCGATGATTTTGATGTTCTTCCTGTTGCGGCCGCACAGAGGCTGGTGGAAGGCGGAGTCTAATCGCAAAATATCGACAGCTCGCTTTAGCTAAACGAAACATGTTAGCTCTTTCATACACATGAGGGCCCTCGGCCTTTGCCGTGTGCCATTTCAGGCTCGATAGTTTCGGCATATTTTCTCTCAGCGCGCCTAAGCTGTCTCTGAATGTTGAGCGAGTTCACCATACCATTTGGTCAATGTGGATGAGTACCCGAGTCTTGGCGTGCTCTGAAGACAAGATATCGCCATAAATAGCAACTCTCCATCGTTGATCGCGCCGCAGTTCAGTGTCCCCATTCAAACCATCGACTATCGGGGTCAGTTTGGGGCCGAGGAGGAAAATATCGACACCACAGTATGCCGAAATGCTGTCGAGCGTATCGGTGACAGCCTTATTCAAAGTACCAGCAGTGAGGTCTGCGACCATGTCACCGTTGATATCGACGGTGGTGCAACGCTGAGAAATGCACTGTTAGTAAAAACCGAGCGATACACATGGACCTAAGACCAGTGAATATATTAGAGCATCCACAAACCAGAGAGAGGGGTGTTTCGTTCAAGATGGTCTCGCGGGTGCGGTAGACGAGATCCGGAGTGCCCACGAGGCAGACGGTGGTCACCTGGCCCCTGGCATTTTTTGGTACGGCAGTCAAGACATGAGCCTCGATTTCCAGCGGACTGATAGAGATGTCATTGCACAGCTTCTCCAAGTTGGATAGGTTCTGGGCATGGATGGGGAGCTCGTGGACGGGAATGTCATCCGGGGCATCTTCGGGATGGGTCCAGCGGAGGACGGCATCGGTAGTGGCGTGAAGAATGTCTTCAGTGTCGGGGCCGGCTAGATCGGAGGCGAACGGAACGTTGAAGGAGTAAAATATGGGAGTGACCATGACCGGTCCCGAAGCGGAAATAGCGGAGGTGGCGGCACCTTGAGGAGGGAGCTTTTGGTGTGGACCGATGCCAGGCATGGGCGGCATGTTAGGAGGGCGACTGGACATGCCAAAGTTTGGGCTCATCCTCTCGGACCAGTGGCGCATGTTGAGGTTTGCCAGTTTATTCATGTTGGGCGGATATGATGTCGCTTCAGGGAGTAGAAACGGCAATGGGTATCTCAAAAAAGAAAATGGAGAGAAACTGGAAGAGGTCGGAAATCAGGTTGGGAAGCTTAAGAGAGAGCACACACAGCCAGATCGCAAGCACTTGAAAATAAAATAAAAAAGCGTAGGCCCAATAAAGAACAAAGAGAGAAAAGAGACGCGAGAGAAGGGAAAGTCCTGTCCGACAAGCAGGAGTGACAGCAAGCCAGAAAAAAATGAAGAGGGTAATTCGAGGGAGTGAATTATGAGAATAGAAACGCCAGATAAAGGGCACCCGGCACGATAGGACGAGAGAGGTAGGGTTGCAGAGAAAGATATATCAGATGAGGAGGAAAGGGCCCAATCATGTCCACTTCTGAAACTGAGAGACGGCCGAGAGAGTAAGAGAGAGAGAGAGCGTAAGAGCGTGCGGGAGGAAAGAGGTAGAATGAGGAGAAGAATGAGGCGAGAAGAGTGGGGAGGGATGACTAGCCGAGAAAGCAGTTTGAGGGAGTGAGAGAATGGAGTCCGAATGGGGAAAGGACGAGCAGTTGCAGTAGGCAAAAATGAAGGGGCTACAAAGGGAGAAGGAGCTATGGAAAGAAGTATGGAGGGAGCTTGAACCAGGCGAAAAAGGCAAAAGGAAAACAAAAAAAAAGAGAAAAAGGAAAGAGATATCACACTCTTTGATGTTTCCTGGCAGCTCTAGGAGTTCTCAAATCACTAACTACCTTTCCGAGAAGCCGGGCAGCAAGACAAAGCAGCGAGTGGAAAGCGGGAGAGCAGGAGAAAAGCAATGGAGAGAGGGAAGGCGCTAGAATGTAAAAGTCGAGAGGGGCCGACGGGCTTTGGCGCTGGGCGATAGGCGATAAACGATGGACGATGAACGATGGGCAACAGGCAATAGGCAACGGGCAGTGGGCAGTGGGCGGTGGGCAGCGTGCAGCGTGCAATGGGTCGTGGCCCATGGCCACGGCCATATTAGATGGCGGTTCAACCAGTGGCGGTGCCCTGCGTATATGTCGCACCCTAGGCCCATACCCTGGTGGGGTTTCGAAGAGATGGCCGGACAGGCTGGGCTGGCGACACAGGAGACAGAGTGTGTGGAGCGCCAGCTACTACTATGTATTTTATGAGCAGCATGCATGCCTGATAAACTCGTACCCATATCTTACATACATGCTACTACGTCGTATGTATGTATGCATCTTATGTAGTATATTATGTATCTTAGTATCTCACATAGTTAGTAGTAAGATATCTTAAGCACGTATCTCACACATATCTTACTATTGCAGGCAGTAAGTGGGTGCAACGGCCGGATGCCTGCGGGCCTGTGTGTCGCTGCTCCAGCGGAAACGTCGGGGGGAGGCTTAGCGCACGTTAGCAAATATAGGCACGGCATGAAGGCCGCAGGAACAGGGCAAGGGGGGGGGGGGTTGCCGCTAAGAGCGAAAATCATTGTGAGCATTTTTAGTGTGTGCGGGCAAGAAAGAAACCAAGAACAGCCCCGAAAAAAAAAATAACACTGGCTTGCAGGCTTGACGTTTTGTTTGGCTGGGGCGGCTTTGTAGCTGAGCTTCGCGCCTTTGATGAGAATCGTGGCCTCACGATCTGGGTCCCACACACACATTCACACACAAGAGATGCAAAGATACGTATAATAGTAAGATAGTATTCGTACTCGCACACAACTAGCACGCACGCACGCACCGCGTATCTTACTCGTACGCACACATACGACGCAGAGTACGGAGAGTAACAAGAAATCTACAAGTGGAGAAGATGCCATTCAGCACCGCGCCATATTACTCGTACTCGTACATTCTATGTGTGGGCAATGCGTGTGCAATACGAGCGTGCCTGAGCTGCGAGAGTCCGTGGTTGCCGATGGGGGTGCCCTAGTCAGAAGAGCTTCCCGCGCCCAACCCTACCACACTCCATACTATGAGTATGTAGCTTCTGTACTCCGTAGGCACGCTACGATAGGGCAGACCATCGGGAGGTCACGTTATCAGGCCGGAAGACATTGTTAGGCAAGCCAGCCCACACACACACACACACACACACACACACACACACACACAAAAACAAACACGCACAGAGCCCATTCGTCTCCATTCGCAAGGTATTCAGAATTCTTGCAGAGGCATCTTGTGGAGTAAACAACAGCATTCCAGCCTGTTCTCGTATCTAATAGCACGAGGAGCCTCGTAGGCGCTCGCAGTTCGGCAGCTCTGGGATGCGCACCCCCTGGCTTTGCACATGTTGGAAAGTGTCCGAGCTTCAAAAGCTCATTCTATCTTGCATGGTAGGTAGCTTTGTCCCCAGTAATTCCGGCACATAGCGAAACTCCGAGGCCAATCAACGACAAACTCACACGGTTCAGTGCTTGAGTGCTTGATAATCCATTCACCCCTAGAAGAAGAAAAGAAGAAAAAAAAACGCAAAATCTTCAGAATGCACGGAGCCATACAAGTACTCGTAGAAACGAAGCGCAGGCCGGAACGTCTAGCTGTTCAATTCGCATGCCTGCCATCCTCATCAGTGTGTCTGTTTGAAAGCTCGGTACTTATCACAATCTTTGTTTCATTACATTCTACTCCCGCGGTCACGCCAAACCAGGATCACTTGCAGGACCACCCCCCCTTTTACCCTACCCCTACGAGTACTCGTACCCCCAAAGCCCGCACGCTTCCTTTTTGTCAGCTGTCATTTACTGTTACATGAAGGACGCCTTGGTCCCAACACACGCTTCCCCTTGCACTGCCTCGCTACTATATCCACTTTGCGACTTGGGGTGTGGTCTGAGTTCAAGCTCAAAACATTTGGAGATGGCGAAATCAAGCTGTCGGCCAGACACCGGTACAATTTTCATAATCATATTACCGAAAAAACAAAAGCAAAAGCATTCAAGCTCTACGTGCTCCGTAAACAGCTCACACAGCTGCCTGTTGATGAAGCGAGATTGCATTGGTGACGCAGAACAACAGCCTATGACGTAGAGCAGGACCAATGCAAGCAACGTGCGCGTCTTCTGCTTTAGGTCATGTTCCAGCTCGAGCAGCTATGTATCTTATGTATCTACGACGTACACACTCGTGGTGCCATGCAAGATGGGACATAGTACTCGCAGAAAGCTAGATGGTTTCTTCTGAGCAGTACCGGCCAACCCGCCCGTAGCCCGTAGCTATTTTGGATACGAGTAAGACACACCCATCTTACCTGACAGAAATCGATCGGAGTGGCAGAAGCCCGCGTTGAATTAGCATTTCGTACTCGTAAGATAACGTGCATCTTGTGCGAGTACTCGTACAGCGGGCTTGTTGATTCCGAACAAACAACGAGAGACCGAGGGAAGAGAAAGTGGGGAGGAGACAATAACTTATGAAAGCGACGAGACCAATTTGTGCTCGTTCTTTATCTTGCAACACAACCTAGATACATGATATAGTTAAGTACTGTAAAAGTGCATAGTATATGTCGCACATCTGCCAATGCAATGCTTCTAACCCAAAGATAGTCGACCGCCTTTCACGCCGCAGGCCGCATTCTCACCGGTACACGTCCCGCCGAGCACCGCTCGGGTAGACATACCCTGGTATGAGCCCTCCTTCCGCTTGTTCAACAAAATACGGTGTTGGGACCGGCCGAACGCTGTATGCCCTTTGTGCAACTGCTTGCTGCGGTGGTTGCTGCTGCTGCTGCTGCTGCTGCTCTGGCCGAATGCTGTATGCCCTTGTTACTGGCTCGTTCACCCCAACAAAGGCGTTCACAGTTGGCTGTTCCCGATGGCGGCTGTCGTAGCTCCCTCTGACCAAATCGTGCCCCAGCGGGATTGCATCAGGTGGCCGAATGCTGCCCACTGACTCTATGTATCCACCAGATTGCGCCTCATCGTAACGCACCGGTTCTGGCGGCCGCACAGTCGAAGCCCTGATCAGGTATTCATTGCGTGGCTCTTCCACATATCTCCTCTCGTACTGTGAAGGGCCTGGCTGCGGAGGCGGTGACCGTTCGTTCGCATATTCTTCACCCAGACGCGAGCCAGCCAGCACCGGATACTCCCTCTGGCGCGTGCCGCCTATTTGCCCATATGTCGTGTACTCCGGCTGAACCACTCTTCTAGGCTGTACGAATGTCGGCGAAGTCCTGTGGTAGACACCCCTATCGTCTTCGTAGGCCAGGGGCATCTGCGACCCTGCACGAACTGGCTGCTGCAAAGGAGGCGCCGCAGCTCGTTCATAGACAAATTCGGAATCGTATCCGGAGCCGGATGGCGGGCGAATTGCATATCTGGGCGGCTCATAGTACTCGCGGCCATACTCATCCACGACAACGCGTGTCAGTGATGGTGGCAAGTCCGGAGGGTGCTGCTGGTACTGGATCCGTGACGGCGGTGGCGCCATGGCAGGAGATCTGGTGTGCAAGATTGGTGACCGGGATCGCGAAAGAATAATAGGCTCTGGCCGCACACTTGTGCGCCCAGGGTCGAAGACGCTCGAATAGCCGCCCGGGGCAGGGCGCAAGTACCCTGAAGCAACCCCGACAAGCGCTTGAGAGGCAGCCCTAGCGGGACGCATCTCTGTCCTAGACGGCTCCGGCACATAGCGTGTCGACAGCGGCGGGCCTGATGGCGGACGAGCGGCCTGGGCATATTGCGGTACGGAGCTGGGTTGCTGATTGTCGTATGCCTCCCAATCTCGTGGCATTTGTCGCTGTTCTTGCTGCAAGTCAGCATGGCGAGGGGCGCCGCCTCCTGCACGCACATAGCGTTCAGTAGCGGCACGCTCGTGGACCACAGGCACCCGATCGTCTCTGAGAGGCGGCAGCGGGACTGCAAAGTTACCACGCACAACGTGCTCCTGGTCGACCGGAACACGACTACCCTCATGTCCATGCCGTGGAGTGTGCCTCTGTCGTTTGGGTGCCCGATGCGCAGGTGGCATCACAATCGGCGACGGGGACCTTGGCTCCTGTTTGATGTTCGGCAATGCCACGGTCTGGTCTGCCTTCCGCTTGTTGTTCCTCTTGCTGCCTCGCTTGCTATCCGTTGCTCGGCTTCCTGCGGTCTGGGGCGAGCTGTCTGGGCTAGAATGGCCGGCCTGCTCCCTTCTCAGTACTGCAATTTGAGCAGGGGTGCCCCGGTTCTCCAGCTGGCCACTTTGGAGCACCGACGATAACTGCTCGACAGCCAATGCCGCGGCATGGGTTGGTTGAGGAGCTACAGGCGACAGGTTATGGGCGCGCACAAATGGTGATGGAGGCTGCTGTGGCTCACCTCCAGCCTGCCCTGGCTGAGCAGCATCCCACTGTTGTTGCAAGCCAGTAGGATTTGAGGGGCCAGAGTTACCTTGAAAAGGAATTGGGGGCAGCGATACTGTATGGCCCGAGCTGTGCATTGCAGGGACTTGCACGGATCCGCCGCTGCCTTGATCTTGCCGTCCTCGCAAGGGCTGCGTAAGCGCGGCGGGGGAGGGCACGACATCCAACTCTGGCTCGTAATCCGAGCTGTCTTGCATGGACACATAGTCATTGCCGGATTCGACAGGGATGCGAGCAGTCAGGCCGAACTCTGGCGTGCTAAAATTAGACGAGTAGAACGTCTTGTCATCGAGCGAATCGTTTCTGTCAGAGCCAGCAGTTATTGATGCAGGCGCAGCTGCAACTGTGTCCCTCGAGTTAGCTACACTGCCCAAGGGCATCACTGGAACAGGCGTAAAGGTCCGCTCGCAGGCGAGGCCTTTTTGCCACACATCGCTGATGTCGAAGCCAGGTAGCGATTCTTTGAACTGGCTATCCCTCTCGGACTGTAGCCTTCCCTGTTCAAGCAAAGTTTTTTCTAGACCCGCTCGCCGCAGCGAGAACTGAGTCTGAACAGGAGCGCTAGGCTCTCCCACATGTACTTTTCTAACATGTGACCCATCTGTGCCTGCGAGTTCCCGGCCACAGCCTCCAACGATCGATATGATGGTCATAACGGCAGGTTCTGTGGGAACAAGGCCCAGGCCTGGAAACGCCGCCATCCCAGCCGACTGCTGATCATTCTCTTGATGCGCCAGGGCATTTCTCGGCCACTGTTTGCTCTTTGATGTGTCAAGTTCTGTCGGCTGGGCGGCAGACGCGTCGTGTGCGGTATTCGAACGGGAGGCAGACGGCCGGGCGCTCACGGTCACGGTGCCAGGGTTTGCGGGTAGTAGGTGTGCAGGCACCTTGATTCTAGGGTGCTGCCCAGAGGTGATGATATCGCGAAACTTGACGATCTTCTCGAATTCAAGCATCCGCTCCTGTTCCCCTTTCGTAAATGCCCCCTGCCCTTCGTCGGTGGCTGTTATGGTTTCTACTTGCGCTACCATATTGACTTGAGCGCCGGTTATGCAGCCTCGTCTATATATCTGGTTCGAGTGTTTCCACGGGATGGAAAGGAGCAAGAAGAAGGAGAGATGTGAAAGGCAAAAAAAAAAAAGGCACCAGATCAGGGGAACAAGATTAGAATGTCGTAAGCGAACTAAGCTTATTGCCTAAACGAGAATCTACCATCCGACGTTGAGTAGTAATGATATTGGAAGCGTATTCCGCTCTTCATTGTTGCTCTCGCACGAAGATTTGCGCGACAGAGAATCGTTCTGACTTGCTCTTGTTCCTGTGCAATATTGGTTGAATTATTTGGGCAAAGAAAAAAAATAGCCTCGTTTTAAAAAGTCGCGACTGGCCAGACTAGCGTCCTTCCTGCAGCTCCAGCACTGGCCACATCGAAAGTGGGTACTCTGAACTCCTCCGAAAGAAGGCATGAGTCAACCTCACAAGGTGCTGACCAAAGTACCAGTTGCAAAGCAAGATCATAGATTTTGTGGACAAGACTTTCAATTCTTCTTTTATATTTAGTTTCGATTTACTCACCTCTACGCAAATTCAAGACAGACACCTTAATGGCCTCGTAATAAACCTATTACATAGTTGTAATAAAGTCGACATATCGGTGCACGTGACACAAAGCGAGGTCAAGCGAGGTCAAAACATTACTTTAGCTGGAGCAACTAAGTTATCATCGTAAACAGGTTTGTCATGCTAAAAGCACACCCATCACTGCTCGCCCTTCTCAACCTTCGACTTCGCAACTCAAACATCGCGTATAGGAGGCAAGGACTTCATACCATAATGGGAGGCGCAACAGCTTCCTCTAGAGGGGCGCACCCCCAGTCAGCGAAGAAGGTGTTCTTCTTGTAAGATTGAAACCCTTCTTTGACCGCCATGGCCTTGTCTGTTTCATCGTACTTTGTTGACTAACAGCTGCCGTACCACAGTGATATTGACAACTGCCTCTATCCGAAAAGTGAGTGACACACTCACCATGACTCCCGCTAATCAGGTGTCTTTCGTTGACAACCAAAGGCGCAAAGGTACATGACCGTATGGCCGAGCTCATTGATCAATACTTTGTCGACCACCTATCACTGCCATGGGACGATGCCGTGCGTCTACACAAGGAGTATTACCAAAACTACGGCTTGGCCATTGAGGGCCTGGTGCGCCACCACCAAATCGACCCGCTTGAGTACAACGCCAGGGTGGACGATGCGCTACCCCTCGAAGGCATCATCAGGCCCAATCCTCAGCTTAGAAAGCTGCTGCAGGACATCGACCGAAGCCAGGTGCGGTTGTGGCTATTCACTAATGCATATGTGACACACGGAAAGCGTGTTGTGCGGCTTCTCGAGGTCGATGACCAGTTCGAAGGCATCACGTATTGTGACTATTCTAAGACGCCGCTCATTTGCAAGCCGCACAAGAATGCATTCGACAGAGCCATGCAGGAGGCAGGCATCCATAATGCAGAGGATTGCTTTTTCGTGGGTACGTGGCTCTCTCTTTTCTCTCTATTACGGCTCTACGACTCATAGGCTCTTTCATTCCGTCGTGTATATTGTTTTCCGCTGACCTGTTTAGACGACTCTTTTTTAAACTGTAAGAGCGCGCAGGAGCTAGGATGGACGACGGCACATCTTGTCGAAGACGATGTGACACCGCCCAAGACGCAGGCGTCCAAATTCCAAATCCGCCACCTGGAGGACCTGCGAAAAGTGTTTCCACAAATCTTCAAATCAGGGTCGAACTAATTCGGGAAAATAGAAGGTGGTCAGGGTATAGGAAGACTGGAGGCGTGTCAAGACATAGACCTGCAAGTATTTGGATAGCCATATCGTTCACGTAAACCCGGATTCTACTAGGTGTAGATAACTTGGAAAGGGACCTTCCCGGATTTTTGGTGGTGTTTTTTGGGTGTGTTTTTTTGCAAGTCAACATTACAGGGGTATCGTTCGGTCTTAGATTTCTCTCTCGGTCTTGTGCTCATGGCCGCTTGATGCCGCGGATCACCCTGTCCAGCTTGGTGAGCATCTCATCCTTTTCCTTCACTGCCTCCCTTCGTTGCGCCTCGGCGACCTTGAGCTCCTCTTCCAGTTCTCTGATGAGCCGTTCCTGGTCTTGCTCAGTATTTTCGAGGCCAGGAAGATTGCCGATGAGAAACTCGATTTGCTGCTCCTTGTAGACAAGATCACGGGCCAGTTCCTGCTGGCCTTGCTTGAACTCGCCTGCCGGTATCGGCTCAACTATTTTCGAGCATATGTCAGCGACTGCATTCCCAAGGCCATGAAAAAAAAGATGGATTCTTCCCTACCAGTCAATGCGCGTGGCTGGCTGCTGTCGCTTTTCTGTTCCTGGACAACATCGTTTGGGCCCAACTTTTGCAGGCTATGGTGACGGTCGAGGAAGTAGAGGCAGGCGAGAAACTGGTGGGCCAGCTAGAGAACGCGACCTTGTCAGTATCGCGATTCTCGTTTTCCATCGCCAAAGCCGCTCCCCTCTTAGATCGATAACCCGCGCACGTACCTGGTCGACCGCATCCTGGACCTGCGATAACCTATCTGCCGTAGGTCTGTCTGCCATTAGTACAGCGCTGGCAGCGGTTGTGGTGTCTAGTCCTTCATGGGTTGTGAGAGCATGAGTTTGAGACAGTGATGGAGTCCTAGCTGTACAAAAAAAATAGCGTGCTGGAAAGGTGGGGAACTACTCGTAGGCCAAAACGGAGCCCTTCTTTCCCGTTCAGTTGCGCTGCATAATAGGTGATTGGCTGAGAATAGCCAACAATCCCACAGATGGCTTTCAACACAGGTGAGGAGTAAGTCGACAGCTAAACAGTGTGTCAAAATTTCCTACCGTCCGCTCCAACCCATCGGGGATGTCGATGGAATGCCAGTCGCCTTAAAGAATGGATTGCATGGCCGTCTGGGGCAGCTGCACACCAGCCGGGCTGCTATACTTCTGCTCAGCAGCAGAGCCGCGACAACACGGCCAGGCCGCTTCGCCCACACTGCTCTTTTGAGTAAAGAGCACGGAAATGTGTCCCAGAAAGAGCACGAGACAGCAACAACACCAATATCGGAGCAGTGTTTAATATACCCGGATCCTCCACGCTCCGTCAAGCATCATGACCTGCCTTCATTTCTCCGACATGCTGAACATGCTCGCCTTGACCCCAAGACTACCACTTATGTCGGCACCCATTACGAGTATACTGTTGCTATACACCTTGCTTCTCTCGGCTTCGAGTTACGACGCGTAGGTGGCGCTTCCGACCGCGGAATCGATCTGATCGGGGTCTGGTCCATCCCGAGCGACGCTTGGCGTGCATGCCATGCTCCCATCCGCGTGCTCTTGCAGTGCAAGGCTGGTGCCGGCCAGCGAGTTGGCCCGCACCTAGTGCGAGAACTAGAAGGCGCGTTTGTTGGGGCTCCCGCTGGCTGGAGACCGCAGCCCGGGAATGATGCCCCCGGTTCCGCAGTCGTCGGCCTCCTGGTAACAGAAAGGCCGGCCACAAAGGGCATCCGCGATGCCCTCACCCGCAGCCGCTGGCCCATGGCCTTTCTGTGCTGCTCCAACACTGGGCATTTGCGGCAGATGCTCTGGAATCAGCCAGCAGAACAGCAGTGCAGCCTTTCTGGCCTGGGCGTTACACTCAGCTACTCGGGCAAGGGGGGCGAGGAACCACACATCGTCTTCACTTGGGATGGTCGACCTCTCCCTCCATCCCGACCACAGCAACTGAACTAAACTAAATGGTCTATCTGCTTGAGCGTCCTCCGCATATGATATCCCAGACACATCTTGTGCTTGTGTATGGTAGTTTCTATTTTATATTGAGGGAACTGAATAGACACGGAAGCAGAGATGAGGTGTGGCCAGAGCTATGGTCGTTTATGCGATACCGCCAAGGCGGTGGATAAATGAAATAATAGATGCATGTTCAGAATCGAGCCGCCGGCAAGGCAAATGCACCCCCAAATTGCTGAGTTGTCCCAGGCAGGCAGTCACGCCTGTTCCTAGTCTTCCCAGATGGCCCTCTTTGCCTTTTCTTTTTCTTCTTCCAGCCGCTTCTCGGAAGCCCGCTCATCCTCCTTCCGTTTCCGTTCGGCCTCGCGAAGTGACCTTTCGTAGGCTTTCTGCTCCTCGGTTTGCTTTGGAATACGAACACCCAATGCGCCAGCGATCAGGCGGCGGGCCACAGCATCTGTCTTCTCAGGCCGGCGTGACGGTTCAGCCCCACCTGCATCTGCCGCTGGCCATGGAGCAGTTGTAGGGGACGACGCTTGCGCTGCTGTATAGTGATAGCCTGGAGTGCTGGGTGGCGGTGGTGCTGATGTGCCAATGGTCTTATTTTTTGGAGGGGCAAGTGTTGCGGTACTTTCGTCGTCTGACGATATTTCCTCGTCTTCCCACGAGTCCGCAACCACCTTCTTCTTCTTGGGCTTGGGCTTGGGTTTCTGGGGCTGTGCCAGTGCGGTTGAATCCGCTCTGCTGCTGTCCACTGCGACCTCCGAGACGGACTTGACCGCTTCTGAAAACTCTGCTGAGGAAGCCATTATGACACGGTGGATGAAGTGGGAGGGACAATAAACTCAAAGAGATGCCTGTTGGAAACAACCAGCACAAGTAATTATGGCTGCGAACGGGGAAATGAAGGCAGTCTATACTGCGCAAAAGTAGATAGAGCTAGGAGTGTGCGCCTTTGATGTTCGAGTAAGAGCAGCTATCAGAAGACAAGGCGGGCTAGAGGGACAAGACTTTTCTGAAGTCGCTTATTCAGTCAGGATTTCCAGATTAGAAATGTGATGCTGGCGCATGTCAACACTGCAATTGCGGCAGAGGTGCATGAACGATGAGGACGACTAGAGAAATGGACCGCATGGTTGTCACCATGAGAGAAGATTGAGTTCCCCTGATGAAGCTAAAAGCGCAGCCAGAAGATATGGCGGGGCTGGAGCTGGCCCAGGCTACACCTTCCCCGCGATCTGGCGCTGGTTTTGGTCGTGCTCAACGCTCAGTTTTGCTACATCATGATGAAGCTGTTTGTGTATATTCGGCCGAGCCCGAAAAGACTTAAATAGACCCTTGACCTTCACCGTCAGGTCTGTTCAGCTAGCAATTTGCAGGGCCTAATTGCACTTCCTTGGGGCATGGGATGCGGTTACATTGCCGTAATGCATTTCAGATGTTAAAAAATGGTCACGTGCATATACAGTTTCTAGATCTGAAGTCAATCAAGGTGTGAATCCAAGATTTGGCACTGAGTTGAGTTAATTGAAAGTCTGGTCTCCTTCCACGGGTTTCTATATTAGAAATACAGCCTTGTCACCGCCAATGCGTGCGCGGGCTGTTGCTGCCTTGGGGGCTACCCAGCACATTTTTTTTCGGAGCTTAGCGGAAGGTAGTGGCGCCTCGACGACGTATTATTAAGATTTGCGCTGTAAGCCGGCGATAGCGGAGCCAGGTCGGCTTTGTATCTTATGTCGCCACGGGCCTGGAAAAACTTAGGGCCAAAAACCAGGTAGTCGACAACACACGAACGCCTCGCGACATACCGTCTGTGACTCTGTTGCGTGTCTACTGCGCCCCCTTTTCCTTCTTCTTCTCCTCTTGTGTCGTCTCTGTCTCATCCCGAGGCTTCTGGGAGGGCACATTCACGACTGTTCTTTACTTCTTGCCGGCGTCGTTTGTGCCTTTACCCTTTGCAAACTAGGGATCGGAGCTGTCTCGTCTCGTCTTTTCTCGACCCGCCGCAAGCTTCCCTCCTGCCGCCCATTATGCTGAGACAACATGCATCGAGGCGACTCGCAGCAAGGGGCGTCATTCGATACCCAAGACCAGCGCAGTTCTCTTTGTTGACAACAGCTACAGCTTCATTAAGACCATCACCTGCTCTGGCCTGGAGGACGCCGGACAGTGCGACACGATGCCTCTACCCCCGAGCCACAGCACAGCTGCCGATCTCGGCACCATTTTCGACAGCCTCTTCTCTGCAAAAAAAGAACTCGGGCGGCTTCTTTGATGGCTCATCAGGCGCAGAGGATGATGCCAAGCCAGCTGCTTCGGAGCAGGAAGACGATGGCACACTGCGTGATAAATCAGAGGCGGAGCTAGAAAAGTCAAAGCAGGACCCAGAGCTTGTAGTCAAATCCGAATCTGGCCCCCCAGCAGCCGCTGATCAGGGGAACTCAGAAGCTGCTGACGGGAAGGCCAGCAGCGGTGCGTCGAGCGGCGGCGGATCAAGTGGTGCAGGAAGCGATGGTGGATCGGGCGACGGAGGCCGGAGAGGACGGAAGGCGGGAGCCGACCGAGCTCTCCAGAAACCTATTGTTCCGGACGTGTACCCACAGGTGATGGCGATACCTATCGCGAAACGTCCCCTGTTCCCGGGCTTCTACAAGGCGATCACGATCAAGGATCCAAACGTTGCAAGCGCAATTACCGAGATGATCAAGAGAGGGCAGCCCTACGTTGGTGCTTTTCTGTTTAAGGACGAGAATGCAGATGCCGACGTGATACACAATGCCGATGAGGTCTACGACTTTGGTGTCTTCGCCCAAATAACCAGCGCCTTTCCTCTCCACGGCGAAGGCGCGACGGGCCTAACTGCCATCCTCTACCCGCACCGACGTATCCGCCTTTCCGAGCTTATCCCACCCGGCACCAGCGCCGACACCAGCGCCGACATCAGCGCCGACACTATCGCTGGCGACTCTGCTTCCGAGGCCGAGAAGCCCGCTTCTGACAACTTATCTAGCATCGAAGCTGTTCCGGAGCCAATACCGGTGAAGGCGACAGAGGAAGAGAAGGCACAGACCGAGAAGAAAGGCGACGTCGTGGCAAGCTTCGAGGAGAGCGCGGTGGCTGTCCCTGCAAAGAGCGAGACGCCTGCTCAGAAGCAGGTCACGCCGTATGAGCCGACATCGTTCCTACGCAAGTTCGACGTCAGCCTAGTCAACGTCGAGAACCTGACGGAGGAGCCTTTTGACGCCAGGAGTCCTGTGATCCGCGCTGTCACTAACGAGATCGTCAACGTGTTCAAGGAGGTTGCGCAGATGAACAGCCTCTTCCGGGACCAGATCTCCACCTTCTCCATGAGCCAGTCTGCTGGTCACGTGACAGCAGAACCGGCCAAGCTTGCCGACTTTGCCGCCGCAGTGTCAGCAGGCGATCCGGCAGAGCTCCAGGAGGTGCTATCAAGCCTCAACGTGGAGGAGCGGATGCAGAAGGCGCTCGTGGTGCTCAAGAACGAGCTGATGAATGCTCAGCTCCAGTCTAAGATCACCAGGGAGGTCGAAAGCAAGATTACTAAGCGCCAACGGGAGTACTGGCTTATGGAGCAAATGAAGGGCATCCGGCGCGAATTGGGGATCGAGTCGGACGGCAAAGACAAGCTGGTGGAGAAGTTCAAGGAGAGGGCCGACAAGCTGGCGATGCCAGACACAGTCCGGAAGGTGTTTGATGACGAGATCAACAAGCTTGCCCACCTGGAGCCGGCGGCATCGGAATTCAACGTGACGCGCAACTACCTCGACTGGCTCACACAGATCCCTTGGGGTCTACGGAGTGCGGAAAACTTTGAGATCCACAACGCGGTCAGTGTGCTGAACGAGGATCACTACGGCCTGAAGGACGTCAAAGACCGCATCCTCGAGTTTATTGCCGTTGGCAAGCTCCGGGGCACCGTGGAAGGCAAGATCCTCTGCTTTGTGGGGCCGCCTGGCGTTGGCAAAACGAGCATAGGAAAATCGATTGCACGTGCCCTCAACCGGCAATACTACCGCTTCAGCGTGGGTGGCCTGACCGACGTGGCCGAAATCAAGGGGCATCGGCGCACCTACGTTGGGGCGCTCCCTGGCCGTGTCATCCAGGCACTGAAGAAGTGCCAGACGGAGAACCCGCTGATCCTTATCGACGAGATCGACAAGATCGGCAAGGGCTATCAGGGCGACCCATCTTCAGCTCTGCTAGAACTCCTGGATCCCGAGCAGAACAGCTCGTTCCTGGACCACTACATGGACGTTCCGGTCGACCTGTCCAAAGTTCTATTTGTCTGCACTGCGAACATGACTGACACTATCCCGCGGCCGCTGCTCGACCGCATGGAGGTTATCCGGCTGTCTGGATATGTGTCCGACGAGAAGAGGGCTATCGCCGAGCGGTATCTCGCCCCTGCGGCAAAGGAGATGGCTGGGCTCAAGGACGCTGACGTCACTCTGAGTGAGTCCGCCATCGAGGAGCTGATCAAGTCGTACTGCCGCGAGTCCGGCGTGCGCAACTTGAAGAAGCAGATTGAGAAGGTCTATCGCAAGTCCGCACTCAAAATCGTGCAAGAGCTCGGCGAAGAGGGCCTGCCTGAGGCAGCCGCGTTAGCCGACAGCTCAGCCGGCGAGAGCGCGGAGGCCGAGCCCACGGCGTCCACAGAGATCAGCACGCCGGAGTCTGAATCCGTCTCCAGAGACGAGACGAGTGATACGACAAGCACGGTAAGCACGGCAACAACGTCGACCACGCCATCATCTACGGAGATCTCAACAGCGTCAACTGGCCCGGATAAGCCACGGAAGCCGTTACGGGTGCCCGAGTCGGTGCACGTTGTCATTGACGCAGAGAACCTCAAGGATTATGTCGGGCCGCCGGTCTTCACGTCGGATCGGCTCTACGACGTGACGCCGTCCGGCGTCACCATGGGCCTGGCCTGGACACAGATGGGTGGAGCAGCAATGTATGTGGAGACGATTCTGCAGGCGGCTCTGCGGCCGAGCACGCGGCCATCTCTCGAAATCACGGGCAACATTAAGGCCGTGATGAAGGAGTCGTCGATGATCGCGTACTCCTTCTCCAAGGCCATGATGGTGAAGGAGTTCCCTGATAACCACTTCTTCGACAAGGCCAAGTTGCACGTTCACGTGCCTGAAGGCGCCGTCCAGAAAGACGGCCCGTCGGCGGGCATCACGATGGCGACATCGCTGCTTTCGTTGGCGCTGGATTACCCGATCGACCCAACGGTGGCAATGACGGGCGAGCTGACGCTGACGGGCAAGGTGCTGCGGATCGGCGGCCTGCGGGAGAAGACGATTGCGGCGCGGCGAGCCGGGTGCAAGCTGGTGATATTCCCAGAAGACAATCTGTCTGACTGGCTGGAGCTGCCAGAGGTGAGTTTACCAGTTTGCCCGGATGCTGGAATCAAGCAGCTGTTTTGTGACGCAAAAAGCTAACCGGTACAGAATATTAAGGACGGCATCGAAGGACGACCTGTCGGCTGGTACAAGGACGTCTTTGATATTGTCTTTGCTGGACTGGATCGCGAACGGGCCAGCAAGTGCAAGATCTGCGAGTGGAAGAAGCAGCACGACGCAGAAGGAAAAGAGAAGGAGGACAAGGATGAATGATCTGCACCAGGACAGGGGGAAAGGAAGGAAGACGATGCAAATCGGGGCGGATGGAAACGAACAAACGCCATGCACCAAGACAGGGGTGCATCTGCATATCGAGAGCGAGGGGGGAGATTATGCGCCTTCCCTCCGCTCTCTCTGCCACTTTTGTTCGGCACGCCCTATTTAGCAGCCACAAAGGTCTAGCTTGTTGGGCAAAGACCGGCCAGGTCAGCCTTGCTTTCACCTTCTGCCACTTTGAAACAACTCCCCCCTTCAGCAGTAAACGCCATAAACGCCATGTACATGATAGAAAAAAAGCCGTCTGAAGTACTGCACATACTGATTCGCTCTTGACCATCTCTGTGCTGTGTGATACGACCATTGACGTTTTTCGACTGGCATTTATTCAATTGGCGCACGTAACAGCAAAAGGAGAGCGAAAAGAAAGCGCCGTCGATGATGCGGCATTTCCTTTTAGCCGACAAATGTGTGCGAAGAGAATCCAGCAGTAGAAAGGGCACTATCATGTAGAGCAAAAACGTGGTCATGCAATATTCGCCATAGCTAGCAAGCCATTTACCCAGTAAACAAGACAGCACAGCTCAGCACAGCTCAGCACAGCCTCGCTCCTTCTGCTGGCAAGCCAAATCTGTTGCTCTGACCGTCACCTTCGGCGTTGCTGCTCCAAACCAGCCATGGTATCTAGCATATTTTGCTTTTCTTCTCATTGCTGCCCAAAAGGTGCAGCATGGGTGGAGCTCGGGCAGAGAAGGCGAAACGAGGCGCACGGCATTACTGGCTCACAGCGCCTAGGGTAAGGAACTGAGCAGAAGCCAAAGCCAAAGCGACGGGAGGCCACCACGGCCGAATGGCCTGCACTATTCCTAGTAAACGTATCTCAGGATATCTTTATATTACGGTCCGTATCTTCCACTGCGACCCTGGGCAACATTGCCAGTTGGCAGCCTTTCCCCCAAAATGGCATAAGAACCATAGACCAGGTCGCGAAATGTGCCTGATTCGCCCTCCCACAAATACATAAGTATTCTACAAGTACGAGCGAAGTGCCTCATCAGTTTAGCGTCAAGCCCAAGGACAGAGCTGGGCAGAGCAGGCAGGCAGAGTCGGTGTCGGATGAGGCACCCTCGAAGCTGCAGGACTGCTAGAGTGCCCATTCCAGCATGCAGGTGTACGCAGCCAGTCGGAATACCTCGATGAAGAGCACCGACTTCCGGTGATGCAATGTAAGATATCTCACGTCGCTATCCACAACCCGCTGCGGTATCTTGCAACCTTCAGGGCTTCTGGCAGCCTGGAATAACGCCATGGCATCTGCCTGAAGATGATTGTCAACCTAAAACTCGCAACTGATCAAATCAAGACCCCCCCCCCGGCGGCGAGCGATCATATAAGATGGGCGATGACGTCCAGGCTATGCTCCGTTTCTTACCTTCCCCTCCGCCATGCCATAACATCTTACTCGTACGTCTATGGCTGCGAGTAAATGAGGACTGAGCTCCAATTATTGGTTTGGTCGACTTGTCGGCAGTCCGACCGCATATTGCGGCGCATGGTGCTGGGGACCTTTTCGGCCACCAGTGCACTAATGCGACATGAGATACTAAGAGGTACGGAATAGTGTCACAAAAGCGCAACGAGCGCTAAGAAATATGTCTCTGATGCTTGGTTGGGCCCTACGGAGTGGAAGCTTCCCGTAATATTAGAGCGAAATATACATCTCAGGTACGCGACATACAAGCTGGCAGCACATCGTGCGGCTGTAAGCTTCGTACAGAGAGAAGTACCTACGGGTATCTACCAGGCTGGGTCAGACTGTTAGCGCCTTCTCACTCACTACTAACGGCCGCCAACAAATGGGGCCGTTGGCACTAGAACAGATCGGCATGTGCGCTGTACACAACCACTCGGCCCGCAC
>JRUC01000239.1:0-28921 GCA_000806385.1 Leptographium procerum
CCCTCCTCCCTCCTCACTCCTCCCTCCTCTATCCTCGCCCTCTGTTCTTTCTGACGAAGCTGTCGGCTAGAAAAACAATGAAGGCACCGGTTATGACGTTGCCCTGAAGGAGATGAACCAGTCCACGGGCGAATTCGAGGAGGGGAGCTTTGAGCGGGAGTTCTTGGCCCACTGGAACACGCGAAGCCTCAGGGGCAAGCACATCGTCAAGCTCATCTCGGCCATCCGCCGAGGACCGGGCAAGAACTACCTCATGTTCGTCTGGGCCAATGGCCAAGACCTCGGCAAGTACTGGCGCGAGGTGCGCAGGCCGGTCCTCTCTGCAGGCTTTGTCAGGACCGTGGTCGAGCAGTGTCGCGGGCTCATTGAGGGCCTGTCGGAGCTTCACAACATGGACGATGGTCACTATCGGCATACCGACATCAAGCCGGCCAATATTCTCAGGTCGATCGACGATCCGGTCCGGGACAAGGCAGAGATCGGCCTACTGCAGATCTCTGACATGGGCCTGGCAAAGCACCATTTTGTGGCCACGGACCAGCGACATGGCACCGACGCCCGGGCGGCCACCACGCGCTACTGTCCGCCTGAGGCCGCCTTCGACATTGCCGAGGGTGGCATGGGACGGCGGTACGATATTTGGTCCATGGGCTGCGTTATGTTCGAGCTCGTCATCTGGCTGCTGCACGGCACCAGAACGTTGGACAGCTTCAACAACGACTGGTTGAGCACCCCCAAGGGCAACAGCACCACCCAATACTTTGAGCGGCTCGGGATGGGGCAGGTCATCGTCCACCCGGTTGTCGCGTCGACGATGGAGCGGCTCCTGGACGACCCGGAGTGCCAGGGAGAGACTGCTATCGGCGACCTCCTGCGGCTCGTCAAGGACAAGATGCTGGTCGTGAATCTGGGCGCCGACTCGAGAGAAGGAGACAGCAGGACGCACCTGACGGTGACGGGATCGACGGCTTTTTCGCCTTCAGGGGCAGCTCGCGCCACCTCCACGGAGCTGCTGCAGCTCTTCGACAGAATCCTCGACCACGAGAGGGGCAGCGCTTACTGGTTTACAGGCAGGGGTCGAGAGACCGTCCCGCCGCTGCGAGACCCGCGACAGAATGGCGGTCTCATGGCCAACCACTCGCATGGCCACACTCAATCTGTATGTTTCCTTGCCGAGATAAGCGTCTTTGGACATCATGCTTATATGGTTTCTGCAAACAAACAAAAAAGGATTAAGCACGGCTAATAAGATCGTGCGTGCCCAGAACGTGGGCTACTCTCCAGGAATTGACCGAGTACTTTGACACGGCGCTGTGCTGACGTGTTGATTTGGTTTTCCTCTAGGAAGTAAGTGAGACCATTCGAACTATTGAGCCGAGAAGCCTAGCTGACTACTGGTTGTAGTACGTAAGCATATGACAAACTGCCAAAAGTAACACAGAAGCTTCCCAGTCCTGTTACTATCATTAACTGATTTCAATTTCTCCATTTGCTCTTCTAGCGTGTAAGCTCCGAGATCTGCGTTTCCTATGCCTTTAGACCTTTTTGCTAACATACTTAGAATGTGAGTTCTCTTTCCCTGATGTCGAGATACGCTGGCTACTTACACAAGGGCTGAAATATGCTTTGACACAGATTGTAAGCGGCTGCTCTACTCCGCTTGTTAAATCCACCACTGACACTGAAGCAGGCTCAAGTAAGATACGTTCCAGCTGGGCATACATCGTCTGCCCGGTATTACTCGCCCCCTGCGCGTTCTCTGTTTTAATCTATGCTTTATTAGCTCAACAATAGGTGGGAGTATTCTACCGACAATGATTTTGCCGCAGAGGCTCTCCAAAACCACCAGGACCACGAGGACTATTTCTCTCAGACTGGGAAGGGCCGACTTTGCGGGAAATGTGCTGGCTTCACTCTCACAAAGCCCTTTTTCTCCTTTACAGACACTTGGGAGGAACTGGAGAGGTGCCGCGTTGACTGCGACTTTTGCAGTCTGCGCTGGAAGGCATGCAAGGACCTCGCCCAGGCAAAGGCCCCTGTGCTCCGGTTCGAGCGTGAGGGCTCTTTGCTGAAGCTGAATGGGAGCTACCCACCTGTCCTGGCCATCTGCCGGAGCCTCAGTAAGCCAGACCGGGCAGCACGAGCCCCAAGGTTGCTGGGCTGTTCCTAGTCAAGGTAGCTGACCAGCTGGAGCAGAAGAAAATGAAAAAGTGCAAGAGCAACAGAACGGATCAGACGACCACCACATCCAGATCGGCTTTCCCCGGCTACCCCCGGCATCAAGCCCGACCTCTTTCCGAATTCTGAAGCAGTGGCTGCGAGACTGTGATGAGAACCACCCACAGTGCCGGGTGCACCAGAGCCACACCCTGCCGACGAGGCTTCTCGACGTGGGGACGGCCGCGTCGCCCGTCGTGCGCGTCTACAAGACGCGGCCGGGAGACGCCATGCAGTACGCTGCCCTGTCCCACCTCTGGGGACAGGGCCCGCACTTCTGCACGCTCCCGTCCAACATTGACGAGTTCAGGCGGGACATACGCTTCGGCGCGCTTCCAGAGACCTTCCAGCACGCCGTCGTCGTGACCCGAGAGCTAGGGCTGCGCTACATCTGGATCGACTCCCTGTGCATCGTCCAGGGCCCCGACGGCGACTTTGAGCAGGAGGCTGGAAATATGGAGGGCGTCTTCAGCGCAGCTTACTGCGTTTTCGCGGGATGCTACTCCAGGGGTCAGAACGACGGATTCCTCAAGCGGCGTGTGCACGACCGGGACTTCGTGACGGTTGAGCGGCGTGGACTGGCTCCGCTGTACGTCTGCCGCTTCATCGACGACTTTGGCAAGGACGTGCTCGACTCGAAACTCAGCCACCGCGGATGGGTGCTGCAGGAACACGCCCTGGCTCGCAGGACCGTCTTCTTCACCGAGGCGCAGATGTATTGGGAGTGCGGAGACGGCGTGCGCTGCCAGAGCCTGACCAAGATGAATAAGTGAGTAAAGGGAGAGGGGAAGAGGGAAAGGGGAAGAAGCATGAAAGAAGAAGAAAGAAAAGAAGGGGAAAGTTCTTTTACGTTGTTTGGCTGACATATCCTCTCGCAATCAGCAAACTGGCTTCTTTCCTAGGCGACCCCAACTTCCCATCCAAGATCTCGGGCGACAACTCGCTCCGCGGCGAGAAGATCCTCTTCTACGAGAATATGTACCGGCAGTACTCGCGGCTGCAGTTTACCCGCGCAACTGACCGCGCCGTGGCCATTGCGGGACTGCAGCAGCGCCTGCTGCACGACCTGCGCGCCCACGGCGGCCTCGGCGTCTTTGACGACGGCCGTAGCCTGCTACAGCATAGCCTGCTCTGGCAGCGGGGCAAGGAGTACGAGGCCCTGACCCGCATTGACTTTGGAGGCGACAACGACCGCCTGCCCAGCTGGTCCTGGATGGCCTACAACGAGGGTATCGACTTTCTCGACCTGCCCCTGGGCGACATCCGCTGGCTGCCCGACGAGATAGTCAGCCCCTGGGCCGACATCCAGCACCGGCCGCCAGCCGCAACCTCGTCCAAGTGGCGCACGGAAGAGTTCAGGGGTCCGCCCGAGATGAGCATCCGTGTGCGCAGCTTCCGGGCCGACGCGGGGCTGTCCGCCGCACAGACGGCCGGCAGATACGGCATCATTTACGACGCGCCCGACCCGACGAGGACAGGCGATGGAAGCGTCTTGTGCGTGCTGATGGGCAAGGCCAAGGACCATGGAAAGCCAGACAGGCAGCTGGTGCACTACGTCCTGTTTGTGGCCCCACGCGGTCAGCGCAAGCGCGACAGCAGCCAAGCCTATGAGCGCGTCGGAGTCGGCTTCCTGCTGGGAAAGTACATCGACCTAGACTCGCCGGGCGCTCTGGTGAAGCTGCGGTAGGAGTAGGAAGAAATGTTGATGTTGGCTGGATTGGCTGTGAAAGTGTGAAAGTGTGAAGAGACGGTGGACTTGTGGCTTAGTCCAGCGCTGTAGCGGGGGGCGTGTTTTGCACTGTCTTATAACTGCGCCAGTGCGACAGGCCATTAGCCCCCTCTAGTTAGTGTTGCTTGGCTTCATTAGGGTAAACGACAGGTGTAGCCACAATCATGTACATACGAAGAACACGAGCCTTTGTATTTGCGTGAGCATCTGATCTTCTTTTTTATTTTTCGGTTTTCATCTTTCATCTTCAAATTTATCATTTTTCTTGATTTCTGCACAAGCAATCTACCATGAGAGTTACCCACACTGTTCTCATCCAGTTCAAGGATGACACGAAGGCGGAAGATATCAAAACGGTGAGCAAGACGCCTTTATAATTGTCCTGAGATCGGCCTGAAAAAAGGGAGTGCTTGTGACTGATGTGTCTGCAACGGTCAAGGTTTGCCACGACTTCCTTTCGCTGAAAGAGAGCTGCATTCACCCGACGACAATGTCACCTTATATTCTGTCTCTAAAGGGCGGCAAAGACAACTCTTCTGAAGATCTCCAGGTTTGTAGTCCATACGCTCTCATGTTGCCCGAACTCAGATCTAACTCAGGTGCAGAGCGGGATCACACACGGATTTGTTGCCGAGTTCGCCTCGACTGAAGACAGAGACTACTACGTCAAAACGGATCCTGCCCATCAAGTCTTTGTAGGAGTACTAGGCAAATTAGTTACAAAGGTCATCGTTGTTGACTTTATCAACGGAGAGTATTAGATACATTGGTTTGCATGAACCAAAAGCAAAGCACTGTTCGCTCCGATATGCAAAACTGATGTTCTCTCACTCTATGTCTCAACTGATAATTATCAGGCTGGTTTCGTCTCTGAACTTGATGAGTTCATTAGCCTGAGAAGAAGAGTCTGTCTTCCCTTTTCCAGTTCTTCGGGCGAGTCTTGATAAGGATATTGTATTGAGTGAATAAAAGCCTTTCTATTACCGTGTTTTCAACAGCGAGGCGACGTTCGCGTGCTGGTCATACTATGAGGAATCCACAGAAAGAAATGCCGTGAAGCTTTACTTTCACACCTGGGAATCCCTATAGCTGCCGTGTTCATATTTTCGACGCAGTCAGCAACGCTACAAAAAAGTGAGACCTCTACCAATAGGGCGTCGCTGTTGAGGCGCATCTATTGATTGGGATCAATGTGGAAGGGGGCCGTGAAACTGCTTCCCTTGATTGCAACACCCTCTAGCTGACGCTAATTGAATCTGTATGCTCTGCTTCAAGCCGACACAGACGCGACCATCTTGTGAATGATAAAAAAACATAGAAGCGATATATTACCTATAATGGTCTGTACCGTCTTCGGAAATTTTACTTGCACTGAGAAGCCAGTGCCGCATCACCGACGGCTATTTGAATAAGTGAATGTCTGACTAGTATTGTAGCAGCGCTGACCGGAATAAGAGAATGAGGCAATAGCGAGGAGAATTGCGCCATCGCTGATAATATTTTTGATCCTGACCCTGAGCTAGCTTGCGACAGATAAAGAAACACACACCCATAGAGCCGGATTCCCCGTGCTAGGACTAGTTTTGAAAGTACGCCGGCGATCTGGACTTCGATTGACGTAACGACAGCCGTGACAGCCGCCTGAGCCCATTGACCGAGCCCCCCAACACAGCAATTCGATTTTAACCATGGCCGTGCCGGTCAAGCGCGTTGCCGTCATTGGTGCCGGGCCTGCTGGGGCCATTGCCGTGGACGCATTGGCCCAGGAGAAGGTGTTCAGCCTCATCCGTGGGTTCGAGCGGCGTGAAGGTCCTGGAGGTTGTTGGTATGCGGGTGGCCCTCTCCTTCTCTCTTTATCTGTCTTTTTCCTTTCTTCTTCTTTCTTCCGTCTTTTCTGACAACAGGCAGGATCGGCGACACGAGCCCGCCGCCGACGCTGACGGACTTTGATGCTCTCGCTGGCCGGACGGCCGACCGGGCGGTGTTGGTGCCCTCGATGCTACCGGCCGTGACTCCGAAGCTGGAGCAGCCGCGGTTCACCGAGTCGTCGGTGTATCCGTACCTGGAGACTAACGTCGACAGCCTGGCCATGGAGTTCAGCCAGGAGCCGATCCCGGCCGAGCGCAGCGAGTGGTCCGTAGCCACACACGGGCCGGACACGCCGTTCCGCCCGTGGAAGGTGATGCGCGGATATGTCGAGGGCCTGCTGGGCCGGCGAGGCTACGAGGACGTCTTCACATACAGCACGACGGTTGAGCGGGTCGACAAGGTCACCGACAAAGTTGGCAGCGGCGGCGGCGGCGGCTGCGACGGCGAGTGGGAGCTGACGCTGCGCCGCAGCGGCCAGGCGACCGACTACTGGTGGACGGAGCGGTTTGACGCCGTCGTCGTGGCCTCGGGCCACTATGCGGTGCCGTATATTCCCGCGATCGACGGCCTGGACGGCTTCGAGAAGCGGCGGCCCGGCAGCGTGCTACACAGCAAGCAGTACCGGGGCCGCCAGCCGTTTGAGGGCAAGCGGGTCGTCGTCGTGGGCGCCTCGGTGTCGGCAGCCGACATTGCCGTCGACCTCGTCGGCACGGCGCAGTCGCCGGTGCACGCCGTCATCCTGGGCCACACGGCCAATGGCTACTTTGGCGACGAGGCCTTTGGCCACCCGGACATCCGGAAGCAGCCGTCAGTGGTCCGGGTATGCGGCCGGACCCGCACCGTCTTCTTGGCCGACGGCTCCAGCATCACAGACGTCGATGCCATCATCTTTGGCACCGGCTACTCCTGGACACTGCCCTTCTTGCCGCAGGTGCCCGTGCGCAACAACCGGGTCCCCGACCTGTACCAGCACGTCGTCTGGCAGCACGACCCGACCCTGCTCTTTATCGGCGCCGTCGGCGCCGGCCTCACGTTCAAGATCTTCGAGTGGCAGGCCGTCTACGCTGCTCGCCTGCTGGCCGGCCGCGGCACCCTGCCGCCGCTCGACGACATGCGCAAGTGGGAGACCGACCGGATCCAGACCCACGGTGATGGCCCAAAGTTCACCCTCGTCTATCCCGACTTTGAAGACTACTTTGAGACCCTGCGCCGCCTCGCCGGCGACGCCCTGCCCGACGCTGGCCGCGCCCTGCCCCCCTTTCGGCGAGAGTGGTTCCGCGCCTTCATGGACGGCCATGATCGTCGTAAGGCTATGTGGCGCCGCAGCAACGAAGCCGCCCGAGCTGCCCGGGCGGCCGGTGTTGAAGCTGGCCACCCTATAAAGACTCGCCTATAGAAAAGAGAATACAACATACAAAAGTCTGTCAGTTCTGAAGAGAGAAGTTGGTTGAATGTGTCCTTCCCCCTTATCGAGGTCACGTGACGTACCTCTCGGACGTCGTGGGCCTATATTAGCTGTCTGCTAGGGTCAGTACGACTAGGGGCTCCTCAGACGGCCTCGTCAAGTAGAGCAATGGGAAACCTGGCTGACAGACGTTTTCCCACCGTTGCGAACACCCTCGCACACTAAGCCTATCCGGCTGTTTTACTTCTGTTCGTGGCTTCTATGATGGGAAACGGTAGTTCGGCGAAAGAAGGCTCAACTATTGGCTGCCCTCGTGTCAATCACGTGACTCGGGTAGCTGTTGTTGTTTATGCAGCCGACAGATTGTCTAGGTGTCGTCTCTTCAAAAAACAACTTCTCGGTATCCAACTCACGAACTTACTCCGTAGTTGCAGTACTGACAAAAACTACGAGCCGTAGCGCGATGCCGCGTGTCTGTAGCCCACCGCAGCTTGTTTCAGCCGCTGTCCAAAACTGCTAGCCTACCCCCGTGGCACCACTTAGCGGCAATGTCTACAGATCAGATATCTGTTAAGCCGCAGGTTAAGACGATCCTTCATTGTTTCACCAGATTCGCACGTGGAGAAGCACGCGTCGCAAACGCGGCTCTATTAAAAGCCCGCCAGCAACAGCCGTGATCTGCCCATCATTTTAGCGCCCTTGTACGTTTCGTTGTATTGGTTTACTGGCCAAGGGCGTCTTCTACTACTACGAGTACTATGCATGTAGGGAGCCCCCTTTGTGAGGTAGGATGCAGGGGGGCAGCGAGTGGACAAGAAGGTGGGCCAAGGCTAGTCGCATCACTTTCTGCTGTGGGACAGTCGGCCACTATTTGTGCATAGTATCGTCAGATGGATAGTGGGAAAGCAAGACGTCCGCAGTGTAAACGAGCCTGGGCTGTATTTAAAAGCAAAGCCAACGCCCGCATTGGGGGTTGTGTATGATTCTTGAGTTCCTCGGGGTTTCTGTCTCTTTAGTTCTGCATCACGGGCTGGCCCATCAAACTGTACATTCGTTTTTTTCCATCTTCCCGCTTGAACTTGAGCAAGTGTTCCATTCGTTTTTATTCTCTACCTCTTCTCTCTACATTTCGTTGTATACCAGCACGATGCGCTCAGCCATCATTCCTGTCGTTGCGGCCCTGCTGCCGGGCATTCTCGGCTCGTCCTGCGGTGAGCCGAGGACTCGCACCGTCACCGTCACCAATCTGGTCGACGCGGTCGAGAGCTCCACGACCTTGCTCACCTCTGTTAGAGCCTTATCTAGTGAAGTGGTTGTGGCTGCTGCTGCCGACGTGACGTCTGCCAGCACAAGTACCACCAAGACGAAGAAGTCTTCTAGCAAGACAAAGACAAAGACGACGAAGACAAAGACGACGAAGACGTCGTCGACCACGGCAGCCGTCTCCAGCCAGGCAGCAGTCGAGTCCTCTTCAGCTGCGGCTGAGACTGCGACTGCGACTGCGGATCCGGATGCGGCTGTGACGACTGCCGCCACCACCAAGGCGTCGTCCAGCGCAGCCAAGGCCTCGGCGGCGAAGGTGAGCGTCGCCTCCAGCCAGACAGCAGCTGAGACTACTGCTGCCACTTCTGCTGCCACTTTTGCTGCCACTACCGCCGCTGCTGCGGCCGCCACTGCCACCGCTGCTGCCGGGGTCGGAGCTACAATCATCACGTCTCTGGCCGGCGGCTCCGGCGTCGGTGGCACCACGTGCACGGTCACGGCGCTGGCCGACGTCACGGCGTCGGCAGCGGCGTGCTCCAACATCTTGCTGGACGGGCTGACGATCCCGGCGTCGAGCACGCTGTCGGTAACGGTGCCGACCAGCGGGGCGCTCCTGTTTGCGGGCACGATGACGGTGGAGTACACGCCGGACGCGGACTACACGCCGATCGTGCTCAAGGGCAGCTACGCCAAGGTGGCGGGCCTGGCCGGAGCGGTGATCGACGGCCAGGGCGCGCAGTACTGGGACGGCGAGGGCTCCAACGGCGGGACGGCCAAGCCGGACCACTTTATCAAGCTGGGCGACATGGTCAGCAGCAGCTTCGGCGATATCACGATCCAGAACTGGCCAACGCACCTGTTTGAGATCACCGGCTGCACGGACATGACCATGACGAACCTCATCCTCGACAACAGCGCCGGCAACGCGCTGGACAGCGACGGCGACGCGCTGGGCCACAACACGGACGCCTTTGACGTGTCCAGCACCGACGGCCTGTACGTGTCCGGGGCCACGGTCTACAACCAGGACGACTGCGTCGCCGTCAACTCGGGCTCCGACATGGTCTTTGAGAATCTCTACTGTGACGGCGGCCACGGCCTCTCCATCGGCAGCGTCAAGAGCGACGTCACCATCTCCAACATCACGTTCCGCGACTCGTCCGTCATCGACAGCGCAAACGGCTGCCGCATCAAGACTGTCGCCGACGCCACCGACTCGACCGTTACCGATATCACGTACAGCAACATCTACCTCAGCGGTATTACAACGTAAGTTTCTTTTCCTTCTTTTCTATTATTATTATTTTTTCCCTCTTCTTCTTTTATTCTCTTCACCCCTTCTGACTGTCCCCAGCTATGCTATCGACGTCCAGCAGGACTACGAGAACGGAGGCCCAACTGGCGACCCGAGCACTGGTGTCACCGTTTCAGGCGTCACCTTTAAGGACATTACCGGGACAACATCAGGCGACGACGCGTACGAGTACTACGTCCTCTGCGGCTCCAGCTCGAGCTGCACCGACTTCACGTGGACTGGCATTGACATCACCGGCGGCGGCCAGACCGAATGCTCGCCCAGCGGAAGCATCTGCCCTTCGTAGAGCTTTCTCGCTTGCAACAAAAACACACCCTGTACTCGTATTTTTACACACAAACTTTCTTTCTTCATTGTATATATTAAAGAGATCAGATACATAGCCGCTATTACATACAACACACATGCCCACTGGTAAGGCAAACCTCGGAGGGGGGTGTTTAAAAAATCGAACAATTTTTTAGATATGAGAGGAGACGTCCACGAGTACTCGTACAAAATTGCACATTTTTATAAGCACAGCTTACGGCTAATTGTCATGGCAGGTCACCTGACTTGCCAATGGATGTCCTCTCACTACTCTCACTACTCTGGCCGATCTGACACATCTTCCTCTCCTCCTTCTCACTGCTCTTCTACCCCCTCTACACGCCCGTTTGCCATCCACACCACCGCGTCACGCCCGGGTCGCAGACGGTCGGCCAGCGCCCCCAGCCGGTGCGTCACCACGACCACAGTATGGTGCTGCCCGTCCGGCCCCTTGACAAATATGTCTTCCACTACGCTGTGGACGGCCGCCTCCGTGGCCGCGTCTAAAGATGACGTAATCTCGTCGAGGAGGAGGACGGGCCGCCGCCGCTGCTGCCCTGACCCCAGCGCCATCGCCTGCGTCTGCAGCAGCGCTCGTGCTAGCGCTAGCAGTTGGGCCTGTCCAGCCGACAGGACGGGAAATGCTGACAGCTGACGGTCCCAGATTGGAGTGTTGTCGGTGTCGTCGGTGTCGTCGGTGCTTCTGGTGTCGTTGTCGCCGCAGCTGTCGCCCATAAACACGCGTCGCAAGCCAGTCTTGTCGAGAGCCACCGCCAGCGCCGCATCCGGCAGAGTGCCCGAGGGGTCGAGGTGGAAGCGAAGGCTGGCAGCCGGCAGTAAGAGCGGATCCTGCGCCACGGTGACAAAGGCACGCTGACGGACCTGCGCGAGCGGCAGCCCGGCTAGGTCGACGCCGTCAATAGTAACATGACCCGATTGCACGTCTACCAGCCGCAGAAGCGCCATGAGTAGGGACGTCTTGCCGCTGCCGGTGCGGCCGCAGATGACGACAACCTGGCCTGGCTGGACGGAGAGGCTCACGTTTCGGAGCACAGGCACGCCGGGACTGTTTTCAAAAAAGATGGTCAGCAGACACAAAAACGAATCTATGGAAGCAGCCAGCTTACCTGTAGGATGCCGTCACGTCGACAAGCTCGAGTCTGCCTGACGCTGGCCAACTGACGGGCAGACTGTCTTCTGTCCGGACAAAGTCTGCAGAATCATCCGCCATATCGTCCGCCGGCCCTTCCTTCGCTTCCTCCTGCGGCGTCTCCTGCACGCTCTCCCGGAGCCGGGCCACCGCCCCCAGCGAGACTTCCAGGCTCGTCCACGACTGCACCAGCCGCAGGAGCGTGGTGTTGACCAGGATGATCACGTTCAGCGCCACGCCGATCTGGCCGCCACCTCTGCTAGCCGATAAGTCCATCTTTTTCTGTTGATGGCTCAAGACTACGGCCAGCCACACCACACTCACGGCCAGACATGCCACGATCATGTCGAGCACCACGTTGAGCCACCGCTGCAGACAGAGCAGCAGGTAGAGCGGCCGCTGCGAGTCGTCCAGGCAGGCCGCGTTGGCGCGTGCTGCGGCGGCCGGCCAGCCGAACGCACGGATCGTGACGAGCCCTTGTACCGTCTCCAGGCAGCTAGAGGAGACCGCAGACCGTGACTCCAGCTCGAGCCAACGGAGTTGGCGCGATGTGCGGAGGTAGAGCTTCTGCACCACGTATACGGCGGCGACGCAGACCGGCAGCGTCAGGCCCATGCGCGGCTGGACCGCTAAGAGCAGGATTGCCTGCATGGCCAGCTTGCAGATTTCTGATAACGTTTGGTGAGCAGGCTTGTCTTGCGAAATGAGAAGAAATAAAAGTAAAGAAAAAAAGAAAAAAAGAAGGGAAAGAGGGTTAAAGAAAGGGAAAAAAAGAGAAAAAAAAAATCGTTGTGGAGGATGGTACGCACGAACGAAGAGAGACTGCAAGGCAGAGGCAATCTGCTTGTCCACAAGTTGAATGTCCTGGCTGAATCTGCATATGTCCGTCAGCACATGCTGTTCCCGTTGAAACTAACTGTCAAAAAAACTGCTCAGCCATACCGGTTTAGCACCTGGCCAACATCTAACTTAGAGAAGTAGACAAGCGGCGCGCTGGATGAAAGAAGTCAGCAGAGAGGTCATGAATCAAATCCGAATACAGCCGACCTGTACTAAATCCATAACATACTTGAAAATGGACTTAAGGAGCCGGTAATGGAGAGTCCTGCCAGATGTGGGAGCAATTATTATGACAGTCAGCCTAGAGCACCGAGGCAGACATGCTGTCAGCCTTTTGCCCTCTTATTCCCTGCAGTGTATTAATTCGCTGACGAGAGCTTTCTGTCCATACCACATCTGCATGTTGGTCGTTATCCAGGCCATGACGAGCAACAGGACGTAGCCGCTTGTGTAGACCAAGGTGTGACCACCGCTGGACTCGGTCCACCACTTCAGCCAGTATTGAGGGAACATGATGAAAAAGGAATATGACACCGTGCAGGCTACAAGGAACAGCACATTACCGGCCCCGGTCGTGTGAAAGTAGTAGCCTTCGAAGTAGCGTGTAATCGTTAGCACATGGATTTTGCAATAACAATCCAAAAAGAGGTATAGCTCTCACTGTAAAGTGAAAGATCTCCATCTTTCCTGTTGAGGTCGGCAGCCGAGGTGGAGAGTCCGGCGTTGCTCTTCGGCGGCAGAGGTTTGACGGTTCGGCCGCTGGGACCCAACGACCATAATTGTTCGTCTTGGGCCGAAGATGTGTTCTCTAGCTGTTTCATGTGGCGGAAAATGTCGTGGTCGCCGGCCTGGACATCGTCCCAAGAGCCCTCAAGCTCGACCTTTCCGTTTCCAAGCACAACGATCTTATCGGCCATGTGAAAGTATCCAGCTGCCGAACCGAGTGGAGGAAATCAGCACGAGACGTTTTGTTAGCCAGTAGCAGTCGGGGACGTACACGAGTTGGTCGCCCAGATCACAGTTGTTCCCGGCTTCCGCAGCAGGCCGCCAGGGCCCAGGAGATTGCGGATCACGCTGGCCTGTGTCTTCGCATCGAGAGCACTGAAGCTGTCATCGAGCAAGTAGATGCCTCGGCGGGCATACACCGCTCTGGCAAGGGCCTGTTGGATTTTGCACGTCTAGTCAGCACAGATACACAAGAGTTCCAGTCTCGTGCAAATGTCCTCCTCGCCTCGACTCACCACGCGCTGGCGCTGTCCTCCGGAGAGGCCCTGCCCGTTGGTACCAACCACAGTCCGGTCCCCGTCAGGCAGCTCTGCTAGGTCGTCGCTCAGGCAGCACGCCCGGAGTGCCTCATCATACCGGCTCTCGTCTGCGGCGGTGTTCTCGTCCAGCCCCAGGATGCAATCTCGGATCGACAGATTCGGCAGCCACGCCGCCTGCGAGCAGAATGCCATGCGCTTTGACTCAACAGTAATGGTTCCGCCCTGAACATCTAATTCTCCTAATGCCGCATAGATGAGCGACGTCTTTCCGCTGCCTACAGCGCCTGAAAATACCGCCAGAGTTCCCTTCTCAATTCGTAAGTCGACGCCTTGGAGGATCGGCTTGGAAGATTTGGCACTGGTCATGGTCACATCCCTAAACACAATGGCTGGTATCGGAGCGGCTGGCGACATTCTATCAAGGAATCCCAAGTCCGCGGCCTCGGTAGAAAGAATTATTCTCTGGTCGCTGACGTTTGGCTTGAGCAGATACGATTGGATGCGCTCGAAGCTCGACAGCGAAGCGGCAATCCGTGGCAGTACGGTCATCACCATGTTGACAGGGTGGGTTACCATGGCAAGAATGGCCACCGTCGTAAAAGCTGTCCTGGTGTCCAGGCCTCGGCCGTTTGCTGCCATCAAAACAGCATACAGTGCCACCGTCAAGACGGGAGCGAACATTCCAAGCGCGTTTGCTTTGTGCATTTTCAAGAGTGTCAGCATCTTCGTCTCTCTTTTGTCAAAAAGGGGGGGCGAGATTCATACCGCTTGCATTGTAGTAAACCCCTACCCATCTTGCACTCTCGGCCTTGGTAAGCTCGGCGTCACGGAGCTCCAGGATGAGATTCTCCACAGCTGCCTGGATTCCCAGCATCTTGATGCTCTTGATGGCACCAATCGCGACGCTGGTCATGGATATTCGCTGCTGCGTGGCGCTGTTCCAGGCAGACTGCCTGCTCTTCATAGGCCTCACGGCATAGCGGCTTGTCTGTGTGAAGACTGGAGGAAAATAAAAGTAGGTCAGTTGATGTCCACCATCTCCACCACCTCAAGGTTCAGGGCCCGTGTGCAGGAACGAACAGAGGATTACCACAAGTGGCAGCGGCCACAGCCATCCGATCTCGACAGCAAGCATTCCGAAGCCCACGACTGCCTCAAGAAACTGGCCCCACAACTCATGCAGCATCTCAGCAGCTGTTTCGGTGCCCGCCACATCGGTATTTATGAGCGTCAGCGCTGTGGCATCATCGTAGCCATGGCTGGAGCTTGTGAGCGCTTTGTGGTGGACGAGGCCGCTAAGCGCACCCCTAACCATCACCTGCAGCCGGTCTAGTTGGTGTCGGTATACCGCGGTAGACGTCTAGTTTGACAGTAAGAGAAAGTGTAAGCAAGAGTTTCTCCAAGACGACAATAAAAGGAATGTTGAGCCGTACAGCCAAGCCGAAGTAAACGGCAGCGGCCGCTACTACTATCCAGAACCCCCGGTCCAAAGAATCTTCGTCTCCCATCTGTTGCAGAGACGAATCTTGAACATATGCAATGGCCCGGTTGATCAACAAGGGCTGTGAGAACCGAAAGGCGATGAGAAAGAGGCGTGGCACAACTGCCGCAGCCATGGGTGCTGAGAAACAGCTGAGCAGCACCTTGGGCAGCGTTGCCAGTTTCTCTGGCTTCACTTTGTGTGGGAATTAGCGACAATAGCACTCTGGGCCGTGTCAGGAAGCAGTCGTTTACACTAACCCCTTTGATTCCAGGCCAACAGTACCGCTCTTCGCAGTTTGGCTGAGTCCAGCCTCCGGTCAATGTGGGGGAGCTGGTCGTCTGACAGCAGCTTGCTGTAGCCGTCAGACAAGACCCTGTGCATCCACCAAAAGTATGTCACACTGAAGATACTGGCCAGCTCCTCGGGAGGCCGTCCGCCCCGGTATTCGTCCCGCAGGATCGCCTCCTTGCTCCAGCACTCGAGGACGAGCAGGAGGAACTCGACTAAGAGCTGGCCGGAGAGCAGCCCCAGCAGAGGCCGGCTGTCGGGCCTCGAAGGAGCCGCCAGCCGCAACGTGTCGCATGCCGATGACGCGGTAAGATAGAGAATAGCCCCCGTAGACGGCTTCACGGCTCGTTTGTGCTCCCGAAACGAGAGCAGGCCAAGGCCCAAAGTGGCGACGAGGCTCAGGAGCGCATCGACATCGGCAGACGGCCGGTTCGGCGGCTTCAAGCTCCAGCGGACGGCCACGAATGCCAGCTTGCTGAGCATGTATAAGCCAGAGACAGCCTAGTGGTGATGTGGTGAGCAGTACGTTCAGCAGTGTGGCTTTGGGCAAAATAACGGTCAACGTTATGAGCTAGAAGGGGAAAACCTACAATTTTCCCAATGGCTAGCCAGTGCTTCTTGACTTTGACGGATGCTCGCCGCAGCTGCCATAGCCTCCACGGCAGGAAGGCCAGGAACGAAGCGGAAATAATGCAGGATGTCAGGGACAGCCATTCCCGCTCTACCCATTGCGGAGATGATTCCAAGTCGATCATTTTGACAGCCCGCTCGAATGCGCTGCGTCTATGTCGCTTCTCGTGTCATTGTCGAACAAAGCCCGAATCAGGAACACCAGCCAGCATCCGTGAAATGTACATGGCTATATATGTACCCTAACCACACAAGAGAGGTTGGGGGGGCATGCAGATGTGCCTCGTATCCCATGCAGGTGGTTCTCGCAAATGACATGTAGGATATCTTAGATTGTGCCTGGGACATCAGCACTACGAATTAACATACGGCGTATTACGGCGTACAGAGTGCTCCATTGGAGGAATGAACAGGTGAGCTCCTGCCCTTTTGGGCTCAGAAACCGCCCCTAATGTGCTAGTTAAGAAAGTAAGATACAGCTGTCAGAAGATATGAATTATGGGGACTTATGCAGAGGTTGAGGAGGTACCTGTACATTATGTGAAGAACCGCGCTAGGCCGCCCATTTAGTAGGGGTTTCGGCTCCGGCTGCATACAGTGGAGGTATCTTACATTCCCACAACAATACACACATGCGCATTTAGGCCAATAATTTGACAACAGCCCCCACGGCAGGTACGCTAGGACCTCTGCGGCACGCACGTTTCCCCCTGTGGCAGCCCTGGCTTCCCGCAATTTGGAGCTATTTGCGCCCTGTTTCGAATTTGTCCTCTGGCCGTTCTAAAAGTGCCACTTTCTTCTGTCTTCATAGTAAGATACTGGGCATCCTGTCTCTTCTGTTATATTCTCCCCCGCCAAAACCAGCGTGCTGTCGCCTCACCAGCTGGCATACTGTTCCCTGGCGGAATACTGGCAATGCCTTCGACGGCTCTCCGCGTCTGCCATTCGCTAACATGACCCGGCGAAATATATTTTCCTCTCCGGCTTCGGCGTCGGCATCGGCGTCGAGCTCGCCGTCCTCCTCAAACAGTTCACCTTTCTCCTCTGGCAGCCGCAGCAGCAGCCGCCCCTTTCATCTCCGGCTATCGCGCCCGATGTGCCTGCTCCTGGTCGCGCTCTTCTGCCTGCTGGTGGTCGCGTCGTCCGTGACCGTGGTCGCGGCCTACAGCCCGCTGTCGGACGAGGCGCTCCGGCGGATCCCTGCGGCGGGCGCCGACTTTGACATCCACAACGGGGCGCTGCTGGCGCCGATCCTGGTGCCGCGGGTACCGGGTACGCCCGGGTCGCGGGCGGTGCAGCAGCACTTTGTGCGCTTCTTCCAGCAGGGCCTGCCGGCCTGGCAGATCCAGTGGCACAACACGACGGCGCGCACGCCGGCCACGGGCGACCGCGAGGTGCCGTTTGCCAACCTCATCTTCCGGCGCGACCCGCCCTGGGCGGCGCCCGGCGACGTCGCCCGCCTGACGCTGGTCGCCCACTACGACACCCTCTACCGCCCCGAGGGCTTCCTGGGCGCCATCGACAGCGCCGCCCCCTGCGCCATGCTGCTGCACGCCGCCCGCGCCGTCGACGCCGCCCTCACCGCCAAGTGGGACGCCATGTCGGCCTCGGGTGAGGCCGGCAGCGGACTCGAGGAGGAGCGCGGCGTCCAGATCCTGCTGCTCGACGGCGAGGAGGCATGGGTCAAGTGGTCAGCCACAGACTCGCTCTACGGCGCGAGGTGGGCTCTCTCTCTCTCTCTCTCTCTTTGTTACGTCTTTGTTGCGTCTCTCAACTAGCCCGCTAACACTTTCCAGAGCTCTGGCTGCAGATTGGGAGACAGCTTCCTACGAGGCCCTTTCGACCTTCCCTACTCCCCTGAGCTCCATCAGCCTCTTCGTCCTGCTGGACCTCCTTGGCGCCGCCAGCCCCAAGGTGCCGTCGTACTTCCAGACCACACACTGGGCGTATCAGCACATGGCCGCCCTGGAAGAGCGCATGCGGAACCTGAAGCTGCTTGAGTCGCAGCCGCAGCGCAACTTCCTGCCCGAGTCCAGCAAGAACCCCACGCAGTTCGCAAGGGGCTTCATAGAAGACGATCACGTGCCCTTTATGGCCCGTGGCGTCGACATCCTGCACATCATCCCCAGCCCGTTCCCGCGCGTGTGGCACACGATGGACGACGACGGTCAGCACCTGGACCCGTCCACGATGCAGGACTGGTCCAAGATCGTCACGGCCTTCACGGCCGAGTGGATGGAGCTCGACGGCTTTCTGCCACCCGTGACAAGGAGGCAGGCATCAAGAGGGGCCAAGACGGAATTGTAAAACGACATCTTTTAGAAGGCGTATGTGTTTTACGAGCGTGTTCAGAAATGCGCTTGTAAAGGCTGCGAGCAACCATGAATCCTAGAAATAGACCCCACAACATAATGCAGTTGTGAAAGCCACTGAAAGGTTTATACAGTCACGTGGTTCCACATGTGACTTATAGCACCGGGGCATTTTCCACAGAGAGACACGTAACTGCTTAGCTTCCGCGCAGGCCATTGCTGGGAGCTCTGTTTAAGCTGGAATAAAGAACCGTGTTCTCTTCTTGGCGGGGGACGTTTTTCATTTGAATCGCCGACGACAACATCTCTTTCGCCGCAACCTCCCTGGATCCCTGCTTCCATCACTTGCGCTCATTCTCGCGACTAGCTACTTTTCCTTCACTTCCTCCTCCGCCTCCTGTTCTCTCGCGCAGTAGCCATGCGATTGTCTGCTTCGACATTGCTGCTGGTGGCAGCTGGCGTGGCCCAGGCCGCTTCGTCCTGGTCTTTTGACGAGGCCAGCATATCGGTGGCGACCAAGGGCAGCGGTGCCACAGTTCAAGAGAAGTAGGGGCACTCTCGACTCCTCCCCCCCCCTATTCGTCCATTGTCTATTCATTGTTCTCTCTCTTCTCACACACACACACACACTGCAGGCTCAATGCAAAGAGCCCTCTGGCATCAGCCATCACGCTCGGCAGCGACGGCGTCGCTAAGATCACCCTGACGGCCAAGGACAGCGGCAAGGCCAAGCGCCCACACCAGGCGTTCCTGCTGCTGCAGGACGTCGAGTCCGGCCTCGAGGCGCCCTTCCCGCTGACGGTCAAGGAGAACGGCAAGGGCACAGTCCAGATTGTATGTTCCTTGATGTTCTCGTGTCCGGCGTCCGGTCTCTGCTCCTCCAGAATGCAGCCCACTAATTTAACATAAATCAATTTGTCCAGGCTCAAAAGGACATTCCCGTGCAGCTCGCGCTGGCCAACCAACCGCTGCGCGCCAGCGTCGTGATCGCCTCGTTCGGCTCCGCCCACGGCTACTCCGCGCCCGTCTTCGACCTCGAGCTCCAAGTCGATGCCAGCGCCGCCCCGCTGGTGTACGAGGCGCCCGAGCGCTACGGCAAGCTGCCCGAGATCCACCATATCTTCCGGGCAGACCCGCAGTCGCCGCCCAAGGTGGTCAGCCTGTTCTTTGTGCTGGTCGTGGCCGCCGCCCTGCCGGCTCTCTTTGTGGGGGTAAGTTTTGCCAGGAGAGGCCAGTGATGTGATATGACGGGAAAAATTACTAATCTCTCTCTCTCTCTCTTTCTAGTGGATTTTGCTCGGTGCCAATGTCAACCATCTCGGCAAGGCACTGGCAGCCGCACCGGTGTCGCACTTTACCTTCTTTGGGTCGATCGTTGCTCTCGAGGGCATCTTCTTCCTCTACTACACTTCGTGGAACCTGTTTCAGACATTGCCAGTGGTCGGCGTCGTGGGCGCCGTGACGGTGCTGAGCGGGTCCCGGGCCCTGGGCGAGGTGCAGGCACGGCGTCTGGCAGGCGAGCGGTAAAGTGAGGTCAAGCCAACAAGCCAAAGCAGACAAAAGAGAGGTGTCAATGATGAGCTCTGGGTATGGCCTGGCTTGCCTTCCCTACCGAACGTGGCTCCATTTCCTGACTCTCTCTCTCAGTCTCGGACGCATTCGCTAAATAGAAAAACGGCCCTCTTTTTTTTTTCAGGGTGACAGTACGCGAAGGACGGGACAAATGTACATTAGAGGTTCGAAAAGCAGAGCGTATAGTATAGCAGACAGTGGACCGGTTCTGATATTCGGGTCAATTTCGCAACCCTGTAGGGGCACCAAAATGGGATTCAATCAATAGAGATGTCGTTCACCAATATGTTGAATCAATTTGTTCTGATAAAGATACAGTCTGAACAAGCTAAGTTCTCATCATTAAAACACCACGCAAGACATTAATCATACACCCACACCCACATCCACAGCTCTTCCGCTACCTCTTAAGCTCCTCCGGAAGCGGCTGCTTCTCCGTTTCCGACCGCGTCGCGTAGTGGTATGGCGGTGGAGGCTCAAGCAGCTCCATATCACGAACGGACTCCTGCATGGGCTCGGGACTTCTGGGAGCCGGCTCCACGTAGCCCTGCTGTCCATAACCCTGCTGTTCGTAACCCTGTTGTCCGTAGGCCTGCTGTCTGTACTGGTAGGCCTGCTGCCCGTACTGCGGATGGGCTGGCCGGCTGCTGAGAACGCACTGTTCCTGGACGGACTGCATCTGCGGTCGAGAATAAGCAGGAACCGTCTGCGTCGGCTCGTAGACGTGCAGCTGTGTCTGTTGGGATTGCTGCTGGCCGGAGGCTCCCTGGCCGAGGTGGCTGACAACAGCCCTCACCCCGCTCCGGATCAGGCCGTTCTCGCGACGAGACTGCCGATGATACATCCTAGTTATCCTCCGCTCGTGACGCAGCTCCTCGCGCAGCTGCCATCTGTCGAGCGGCCTGCCACGGGAGCTGTAGTCATTGCAGTCACCGTAGTATGCGCCGTTGTTGGAGGAGTTGGAACCATAGCCGCTGCCGGCTGATCTGTCTGCAGCCATGGCCATGCCGATAAGTTCTCGGATGATAGGCATGATGGGAATGTGCAAGAGCTGTTGCAAAATTGGATAAAAGGGCAATGGCAAGTCACTGTCTGATGACGATGGTTCAAGGGTGTGATATGTCTAATGCTATAGACGAGACGTGATGGTTGCTGAACTGAGAAATTTCTTTTTGTGAAAACTTTTACAGAAACGAGAAAACGGCGCTCTATCTACCCGTATATATATACATTTTCCCCGTCTTGCCCATGCATGCTTACACTGCAACTCGCTCGCAGACGTTGTAGAAACCTCGCGCGATGCATCCAAATGCGGCAAAGCGCAGAGTAAGATGATGTGGGCTGTGTCCTATGGGGCGCAGTTGCAGCGAACGACGGCGCTAACCCGTCACTGGCCAACAAACCTAATTGGCTTCTGCCTTCCGAGTCCGAGCCAGCCCCAGAAACAGGGAATCCAGAACCCAGCGACAGCGCCACTGTCCCTACGGAGTACGGAACAGCCGTTGAATACTGTCGATTATGTAACCTAGCCCACCAATGAGGCAGAAGGTGCCCTTTCCTGTCTCGTACACAGCGTAGCTACGTATCTTACAACGTGCCTGAACGAAAGCTCCTGCCTGGAGCGCCGGCTGCTTACGAGGCGTCATTTTTTCCCCCAACAGATAGTGTTTTAGGATCTTGCGAGACACGAGAAAGATTTCCGCCCTTCCGTTTCTTGTCCTACAAAGCTGCGTCTCGAGATACAGCCACATTTATCACTTGTCATTCCGACACTTTTGTTCGCGACTTTGTTTTGCCAAGCTCTACGGCTTTCTCCATAGACCCGGCTGTACGCAATTGAACCAAGAGCTCATTTCCTTTTACGGAGCAGAGAAGTGACATAGCTTATTTTGTCCTCTTTCCGTTCTTTCATTTTCTTTTTTTCTTCTTTTTTTTTGGGGCACGCCCAAACTTCGACTACTGTGAAACGACGTCCAAAAGCGACAACCCTTTCTTCGACTCCTTTTCCTCTGATGTCCCCGTCACCATCACCCCGTCTTCCGGCCGCGTCCGACGAGCCACCGCCATGGTCGCAGACCGGCCCCGCCGGCAACATCAACAACAGCAGCAGCAACAGCAACAGCATCAATAACGGCCGCATAAACAGCCCTGGCACCGGCCGTCTCGGACGTCGCTACAGCCTCGGCCGGAGCCCGTCGTCTCGCCCGGGCGTGCGCGGGTACCTTGCCCAGGGCGCCGAGGTGCTCGCGTCGGTGGCCTCGGGCATGCGCGTGTCAGCCCAGCACGCGGCGGCCTTTTACGTGCGGCTGCCGCCACTGCAGCGTGTGCTCTTCGCGCTGGCGGCGGCGGCGGGCATCACAGTGGGCGTGCTGCTGCTCGCGTACAGCCACCGGATCTTTGCGGCGCTGGGGCCGGTGGCCAAGGGCTGGCACGACCTGCCCGGCGGCTGGCTGCTGGTCTGGCTGCTCATCTTCGTGTCGGCCTTCCCGCCCATCATCGGCTACAGCACGGCTTGCACCACTGCCGGCATCGTCTACGGCTTCCCCTGGGGCTGGCCGCTGGCCGCCACCGCCAGCGTCGCCGGCAGCCTGGTGTCCTTCCTCGCCAGCCGCGGCGTGCTCAGCCGCTACGTCGACCGCCTCGTCGGCGACGACCGCCGTTTCGTCGCCCTCGGCCACGTCCTCCGCCACGACGGCCTCTGGGTCCTCGCCGCCGTCCGCTTCTGCCCCCTTCCCTACAGCCTCAGCAACGGCTTCTTAGCCACCATCCCCAGCATCACGCCGCTGTCCTTTGCTCTCAGTACAGCAATGGCAAGGTCCGTTTTCTTTTTTGTTCTTTCTCTCTTTCTTTCTCGTTCCTCCTTTTCCTTCTCCTCTCTCTTTTCTATCATCTTCGTTCTTTTTCTCCTTCGCTAACACCCTATTAGCCCTAAACTCATCGTCCACGTCTTTATCGGCAGCCGCCTCGCCAAGCTCGCTGAAGAAGGCGATTCCATGTCGGCCGGCGCCAAGGCCATCAACTACATTAGCATGATGATCTTTGGCATTTTCGGCGTCGGCATTGGCCTGCTCGTCTTCCGGCGCACCATGGCTCGCGCCGCCGAGCTCGCTGCCGAGGAGGAACCCGAGGAAGGCCGCGCCGGCTACGCCGCCAGCGAGGACAGCCCTTACGCCGACAGCGACCACGACGAGTTGCTGAACCCTGACGATGCCGATGTCGCTGCCCTCATGGACGACGACGACATCTCGCTGTGGGCCACTGACCACTTTGCCGATGGCGACGGGAGTGACAGCGTCACCGCCGCAGAAGATGGAAGCAATAGCGGCCGTGCAGCAGTGTACCGCGACGAAGATGCTGAGGATCCAAAGGCGTCAGTCTCGCGCAAGCTATAGTCGCTTGCATAGAACAGTCGAAAGAGGCAATGGCAGGGCCAAGACATAGATGGGGATATCACGCATACTTATATACGTGTGAAGGAGCATTGGGGTTATTGTGGGTTGCTGGTTTCTGGTGTTTGTTTTTATGTATCTTCTGCATATTTGTGTATCTGCGTGCATTACTGGTCGAGGATTCCTGTTCATGTTTGCTTATTTGCTTGTTATTTGCTTCTATGCTTGTGTCTTTCGATACGCGTGAACGATATATGCTGACAACGTAGACATGATGGCAGTATTGCTGAAAGAATTCTCAAGTTCACAGTGGCCATATATTTTGTATTCAGAAAATGTATGGCTGGGAAGCAAACTCAGATCGTGCTTATTGTAGAAACTGCTATCGCGCACCACTTCCCAAACGCCGTTGGGTAGTATCCTCAGGTACTTGCAAACAGTAGACAAAACGCGCACTACCAAACGCCATCGCTGAAAAAAAAAATGAAAACCCAAGCTCAAATATCGTTCCACATGAATCATACGTAAAAAATAAGCAGGTCTGTGCCACAAAAGGCTAAACTAGGAGAATTAAGAACAGCAGAAAGCGTAGTGCTCACTTTTGCATGTTCTGAAAATGTTGCATGAACTGAATAGCCTGTTCCATGGAATAGCCAATGAAAACAGGCCCAGTGAACAGCATCTGCGGAGCAGTGCCGTCTGCCTTTGTTGCAGTCGTAGGTGGGGTGAAGTTGACAAAAGCCGGCGCCGGCTGGTAGGAGGTCGATGATGGCATCTGCGCCGTATGCGTTGCCTTAGCTGCCTGTGGCATCCGGGGCATCTCATGAGGCATCCGAGGCATTTGCGGCTTAGTGGGCGTGAATGGCTCTTCTGCTTCCGCAGCCGTAGGCTGGACGATATTCTTCACCTGGCCTTCCTCACGAGCACCCGCTTGCGGTCCGTTCTCATTTCCATGAGGCAGCGGGAAAGCCGGTGCACCTCCAAGCGCAAACTTGGAATGGTCAAAGGGGCATTTGCGTGGTCCCTTTGGGGCAGGAGTAATAGGGGGAACAGGGCAACGGGCTGCAAGGCGAGGACTCGGCATGCGAACTGGCGCAGCTGGCGGTGAGAGCGGTGGCCCGGTGTCGGCATTCGGTAACGACGACAAGGGAACTGCAATGCCCCACGGTCGGCTGGGAGACTCGCCCAATCGAACTTCCTTTAACGGGCGTTCAAAATGGCTCTCGCGATCCTCGTCCGCCGCATCACCGGCCGCGTCGGCATTGCCGTGGCTGTCACCTAGGCTACCAGAACGAGTACGGCTTCGACTACGCCGTTCATAGGGTCCGTTGTCTTCCTCGTTAATGTTTCCTGGCCGCCCCTCAACCGCATTCACGCTGACAGCTTTGGCCCAATCTTCAACCCGCTCGTTGGAGCTTCGGTGGAGCTCCACCCGGTCAGCTTGTTCCGCCGCTCCATCTCCCTCGGGCGAAGGGAGCATTGGCTGATGTAGCTGGCCCAGTCCCGAGATCATGCTGACCAGATTTCCGTACTTCGCATCAAGCTTCCGGACCTGCTCCTCGTTCTTGTTGTAGCGTCGCACGCAGATGGCATGACTCCGCGGAAGCTCATGTTTGTGCGTTTCCACGTAATGGGCAATCTCCTCTGGGGAGTGTTGGTCTAGAAACCTGATGGGACATTTGACAGCGCCTGCGCTGGAGGCCGCGGTCTGTGACTTTGCCTCTTCAAGCATCGCAGCACAGATAGGATCCGCAGAATCATGAGGTCCGGGTTCTGAGTTGTGCCCTACCGCAACGATGCCACCAGCAACAGCACCAGCATTATCGGCACCCTCTAGTTTTTCGCCACCAGCTTGGCTTCCATTGCGGTGCACGTCTAGCTGCTGTTGTAGCTGCTGCTGTTGCTGTTGCTGCAACTCTTCAGTCTGCTGCTGTAGCTCTTGATCTCTTTTCATTGTTGAGAACGGGCACTGGAGCATTCCCTTTTTCCCTTCAACTGTGAAATCCTGTTCCATGACGGTCGAAGGCGGGCTCGCTGACCCTTCAGACAGAGTGTCACATTTTACATTATGGGCGGCCAGTTCTTGAGCGGCTCGTCGGCCGTCCCGAATTAATAGAGCCAGCTGGTGCTGGTTACAGCCAGTCTGCCCACGCTTCGGCAGCGGAACATGGGCGCCAGTTACGGTAGGCTGATGGAGGTCAGGCGGTAACTGGAGTTGTGCAAGTGTCTCGGAGATCTCTGGAGCAGCTGGGGCGTACTTGTCGGCCAGATATTGAAACTAGTTGCCAACCACAGAGGTTAGTATGATTATAAATAAAGCATTAGAAACGCAGACAGAGCCAATAAAGTATTAGAAGGAAGCATGAGCCAGTTTCTTTGATCAGAGAATGGTAATAATGATGTCTTTCTTAGCCGTTACAAGCGGCTCCAGATCTAGAGCTAAAGTGAATCATCATAAAGAAAACATTGCATAGCAGTACGGACGATGTCCAAATGAGGACCTTGGGAACAGAGGAGAGGAATGATGAAAACAGAAAAACTGGGAATAAAAAATAGTAAAAAAAGCTTACCTGTTCGGCAGCATAGCGCAGCTTATGCTCCAGGATCGTTTTCCGATCAATCAAGCTCTGTACCTCATCGGCAAGAGTGTAGAAAGACTCGACAAGAGTCTCAGTGTCTTCCTGGCGAGTCATACCATGGGTAGGGGGGACAGTATGTTGATGATTGGAGATTGAAGATTGGAGACTGGTGAAGAATTTTATCGTTACAAAAAAGATGAAAAAGGCAAGAAAAAACAAAGCGTCGTTATGTATTAAAAAATAATGGTAGTAAACAAGAGTGGATGATGCCGATAAAACGATGGAACGATGGAACGATGATACGATGAAACACAATAAATCTCGTGATGATGATTGAGGGGGGGGAGAGACGGAAGAACAGAAGGCGCGATGGCCAACAATCAGGCAGAAATAAAAAGAAGAAGAAAAATAAAATGGCGAGTTAGGATTAATAATTGGCGAGAATTCAACTAGTACGCTTTTCGTCGGCAATCTCTGGCTATCTTATCGTGCGTGGGCCGCGGTTACATACTCCCCACCTTCAGGCCTGCGCCACAAATCATTCAATTTGAAGAAGGTGCCTTGCAAGTCGAGACCTTGGGTGGCCCCTTCCTCACCTACGGACATTATGTCTCGACGAGCGGAATCCGAGTGGGAAACTCGTCAAAACCCCTCCATATGCCTGCATAGCTCAGATGTATTGAAGGCATTTTTTCTCCTGACGTGGCACGCTTTTTGCATCGTCGATGAGGAAGCATTGCCCAACCCCACGGCCCTTTTCTTTGAGTGCGCGAGTAGCCCCATTGGGTCCTTGCACACAGACGGGACGGAGTTGCCCGCACTTTTAACAACACAGCTTCTGCCGTCTTTCTTTGTTCGGGCCTGGTGTCATCAACCGGCCGGTTTTTTCAACTTCCCTATACGTTGTGCTCTCTGAACCTGCGCATCCGTTGGGCTACTGCTGCACAGCTTGGGCTAGCTGTCCCATCTTTTCTGTTTGTTTGTTTGTTTGTTTTTTTGCTTCACAGTAGCAAAATAGCGTGACAACGCAGCTGTCGTGCTGGACTTTCTGGAATTGCTCGAGAAAACATAGCATACGAGAAAAGGATAGCAGCATGCCTCTCCCTTTAAGAAGCCTGGGACGGGCCATTCCCAACGCAACCCTCGAGAGCAACACTCTGCATCTTCTACCATGTAAGTTCTGCGAAGGGGGGATTGCCGATCTCGTGATGCTTGAGGTCGAGATTGAGGGGGTCCACTGACAGAGTCAGCACAACTGCTCGTGGCAGAACTTTTCTTCGATGTGCCGCTGAACTACCGGGACCCGGACGGCGAGAAGATCCGGCTGTTTGGACGGGCTGCCTTTAAGCACGAGAAGCCGATCGCGGCCAGCCAGCCGTCGTGGAGCGCAGAAATGCACGCCGGCCACGTGCTGCGCGACCTCTCTGTCAAGCCGTGGCTGGCGTACCTGGAGGGGGGGCCGGGGGCCGGCAACCGGGAGCCGCAGGACTACCCGATCACGCGAGTGCTGCTGAACCGCGGGTATCAGCTGCTGTTCCTCGACTACCGCGGCACGGGGATGAGCACGCCGGTGAGCGCGGCGACGCTCAAGCAGCGGGGGCCGCCAGCGTCGCAGGCCGAGTATCTGCGACAGTTTCGGGCGGACAACATTGTGCGCGACCTCGAGGCGGTGCGGCGGTGTCTGACGGCAGACCAGCCGCCGGCGCGGCGCAGCTGGTCGATCATGGGGCAGTCATTTGGCGGCTTTGTCAGCCTGACGTACCTCTCGCACCATCCGGACGGCCTGCGCGAGGTCTTTCTGACCGGCGGCCTGGCGCCCGTGGGCCGGACGCCCGACGAGGTCTACCGCGCGACGTATCACAAGGCGCTGGAGCGAAACCAAGTCTACTTCCGCAAGTTCCCCGAGGACTCGGAGACGCTGAACGTCATCAGCAGCTTCCTCAACAAGCAGCCCGGCGGCGGCGTGCCGCTGCCGGCTGGCGGCATGCTGACCTTCCACCGCGTGCTCACCTTTGGCTACACCTTCGGCTTCCACGGCGGCCTCGACACGGCCCACGCCATGCTGCTGCGCATGCGCACCGACATCGACCGCCTCGGCCTGCTGTCACGGCCCACCCTGACGGCCGTCGAGCAGTTCTTCCCCCTCGACACCATGCCGCTTTACGGCATCCTGCACGAGCCCATCTACTGCTGCACCCAGGGCGTCGCCTCGCGCTGGGCTGCCCAGCGCGTCGCCGAGGAGTTTGACCAGTACCAGTGGCTAGCACAATCCGTCGTCTCGCCAACTGCCGAGGGTCAGCCCCATCACCACTTCAGCGGCGAGATGATCTGTAAGTTTTTTTTCTGTTCTGTTCCTTTTCCTTTCCTCTTCTTCTATTTTTTTTCACTCTTGCCTCTAGCTCCTTTTTCTAATGCTCTCCAGATCCATTCATGTTCGACACATACCCCGAGCTGATGGAAATGAAGGAGGCAGCCAACATCCTTGCCGAATACGACGAGTGGGAGCCACTCTACGACGAGAAACAGCTGGAAGAGAACAGCGTGCCCGTCTACGCAGCCAGCTATATTGATGACCTGTACGTGGACTTTGAGCTGGCCCGGGAGACGGCCAGGAAGGTGGGCAACATCAAGGTCTTTGAGACCAACAGCCTCTACCACAATGCCATCCGGTCACGGCCTGACGAGGTCATGGCGCACCTGTTCCGCCTGCGCGATGACAGCATCGACTGAGAGAACCAGGGATTCCACGAGAGGTTGTGAGGGTAGGCGCGCATTGTTGCGATACTCCATTTTCTTTCCTACCAGCCGACAAGAGAATGCAAAGACATATGATGAAGACATCATACAGACACCATACAGACAAATAGCCAGAAAGCGGCGAATACTCCTGGGAATACAATATCATTATTCGCGGAAGGGAAACTGTCAGTGAATCCGAGTTCTCAGGAGAGCTCTTGCTGCCTGTCGTGTCAATACCTAAGAGAAATAACAAGGATGTCGACAGAATCATGCCGCGCCTCTGTTGCCCTACAGGCCTCTGCTCTTCCCCTCTCATGGTAGCCTGCCAAGCCAGGGACCAAGCCTGTCACAAGCACAAAAGATATAGACACTACGCACTTGCATAAGCCCAAATCTGAGATTTTCTCTCTGTAATTTTAGCTCATGAACCTGCCGCAATCCTCTGCGTTGGCACTTTCAATCCCACATAATATAGTCACGTGTACGACGTAGTTTCTCGCGATCTTATGGCTCATTAAAACGTCGGCCACTAATTATAGCCCCCCCAAGAGGCGCCAAAAATAGAAC